>JANHZU010001708.1:36365-46930 GCA_032468055.1 Acrochordus granulatus
TTAGCCTTTTGTTGTTGTCCATGGGGTTTTCTTGGCAGGGATACTGGAGTGGGTTGCCATTTCCTTCTCCAATGGAGTCCTGAAACTCATTTTCCACTAAATGTCCAGGATCACCAATAACATCTAGCGCAGTCCTTGTTAACCTGGGCAACAACTGAACCGGTATGGATTTCTGTAATTTACTTCTCATATTTTTATAGGTGGGAGACACTCTTTGTCTGGCTCCTCTGACGAGACCTGTCCAGTATGGTTGAACCTCTGACAGAGCTCTCATCTTCTTCAGAGCACACAATCACCCCAATCACAACAACATGGCCACACAAATAAATTTTCTGTTTATTATTTTTAAGAGATGCTAACTCACAAATATCAGGTCGCCAAACATCTTCACCAAGTTTTACAATTGCACAATACTTTTAATTAGATATGTTATTCTATTTTCACATTCTGCCATAACAAATTTTATGTTTATCTATTTTTCTTTTTTACTGTATTCTTTTTATTGTAAAGGCTGGTCAAAGGCCATAATAAATATATTTGATTTGATTGGTGCATATAATAAAGGACTGGTCTTTATCTCATGGTCACTTTTTATTTTCATTTTTTTTAAAAATTGTAGACACCCTTGAAAGTGATTCTAGAGAAAATGCTTTCTCTAGACAGCCTAGGGAATTATGGGAATTTTACCCAAGCACATTAAGGAGATCTCTGGTTCGGGAAATCTTTGCCTTTTTCAGGCTTGCTGCAAACCCAAACAGAATCCCAACAATCTTGGAAATAAAATATATTATCAGCTCATCGCAGTGTACCATTTCAACCCACTGATAATTTTTTCAAGAGTTTCCATGAAAATCAAGTTTGTTTCTGCAGGCAAACCCAGCCTTGGTTGTTATTGTTGCTGGTTTTTTATTTTCACAGCCATCCATTATTTAAAATCTCTCATGGTCTTTTTCTTCTTGTGGTTGTTGTTTTATGAATGTCAGACGAAGAAGAAACAATTCTGTCTTCAATTTTTAATTATTGAGTCATATTTTAAAGAAACAGAAAGTAGGCAGCAGAAATGCCTTTTAGATTTTCACTGCTGTTATGTTTCCTTTAAAGAAATGTAAAGGAGAAAGTGGAAGGAAAGTAATTAGAAACAAAACTTCTTTTCAAGGAAGTAACAGCATTCAGGATAGTCTTATGCAAGACAACATTTCTTATGCATCAATTCATAGAATGGTACCCATGATGTTCTCAGAACTGTTCCTTTTTCTGTAGTAGACTATTTCTGGAGTGAGAACCTGAAGATATGGTGTGACGGGACTGGGAAGGCAAGAATGGTATGCTACCACCTGGTTAATGGTAAAGGTAAAATGTTCCCCTTTCAGTCATGTCTGACTCTAAGGGGCAGTGCTTATCTATGTTTCATAGCCGAGCCAGTGTTGTCTGGAGATGCTTCCATGGTCATGTGGCTGGCATGACTATACGCCAAGGCACGTGGACACGATTACCTTCCCACCAAAGGTGGTACCTATTTATCTACTTGCATTTTTACATGGTTTCAAACTGCTAGGATGGCAAGAGCTGGGGCAAGTAATGGGAGCTCACCCTGTTATGTGGCACCTGGGTCTCAAACTTGAGCTGCCGACCTTCCAGCCAACAAGCCCAGCATCTTAACCACTATGCCGTTTGAGCCCTACTGGTTAGCATCTTCTAACCTTAATTTCATTTTCTTTGTTCTTGATGGTGCCACTGAAGACTCAACTGCTATGTAGAAATGGCTTCATGAAACTCAACCCATTCCACATATAAAGGACTTTGTGGAACTAAGCAGAGCTGATTCTAGGCCAAAATTGAGTAGAAACCCACCTAGAAGTGCCAGATCTTAGGGAGAGGATGCCAAAATTGTATAGACTTCTGAAAAACACTTTCAGAAGCACTGAAAAAATCACTTTCAAGGGTTCTACAAATTTTTCAAAATTTTTTCAATTTTTTTTCAAACAGTCAGTGCACCCTGTCAAGGGTTAAATATAAAAAAAATAAATATAATTTTGCATGTGTTGCCATATGACAACAATGATGCTGCTAAAAATTACTTAATGTGTAGAATGAAAATGTCCAAGAATAGGAAAAAAATTGCCCAGGGCTGAAAATCGCAAGTATAAAGGGAAGGGAGGGAGGGACTTTTTTGAAATTCCTAACAAAATTGAAAGACAAGCCAAATTATAGGAATGCCAAAATGTCCAGAGCTGGCCTGGAATATGTAGAGAAACAATTTTGCAACCATTGTTTCAGGATTAATATTTCAGGGAGAGGTTTAGGTTTACTCTCTTTCCCTGACAGGTGATTCTTCTTTATGCAGGATAAGCTTTCAGTCACCAGAGTCAGATCCAAACTAGTGCTGAGCTGAAAAAGTTGTCCCAACTTTGCAACCCTCTCTGTAGTCATTTACCTTTATTTTGAGAAATAATGTTGTTGTTTATTTTGTTGAATGTCCTTTGTGTCAGTAATAGCTGTAGATTTTGGATGAGGTGGGCTGGAAAACAGTAAATGAATCTCATGCCACTTGTTCCAGTGTGCTTTATTTTCTTGCAGGACCTGATTGATGCCATATCCTGACAACGATGCTGCTGTGGAAAAGGTGCCATCTCCACGCCTATCATTTTGCTCCTCCTACAATGCCTTGGGAATAGCATTAATTTAGAGCAAGAGCTTCCCAGCTGCAAGACTTGCAAAGAAAATCACAGCAGCTTATTATAGCTACAACACTTAGCGGAATGTTGTATTAAGTAAAGTCTTCCCTGGAAAATCAATCTGTCATAATCAAGTCTGCAGATCCAGATGCATGGTGAAAATCACATCATTTCCCATAAACATTTGGAGTGTATTATCCACCTCGTGCCAAAATTGTAATTCTTAATAACAGAAGGAAAAAAACACTTCTTGGGAATTATGATCTACAATTCTTCTTCCTCTATGTCAGTCTCATAATGACACTGAAGCTGGAATCTCATTGTAGAGTTACATTCATCCCTCCTAATCTCAGAAAACCTAAAAGGCAGATCTGAGGCACATCAGAATCCTCCAAAAGCCCCCCAAAGTGGGTCAGGCCAAATGTTTCCCCCCTCCATACATATTTTGCAGTCTTTGGAATTTGAAGATCTTAAGAGACAGGGGCATAAAGCATCCATTCTAAAATCTTAAAATCTACCCCATTGTAGTTGATCCTACCCCAGCCCACTTTTGGAGTGTGGCCCTTGAGTTGCTACGCAAAGAGTGGTGCAACTTAAGCCAACTGAAGTTGTGTTCTCTTGTGTTAAGCCATAATTTGAGTCTTGAATAAACCCCACGCGGCTGAGTTCACTTCATTTATTAATGGATCTACCATGACTTACAAGCCATAGTGGTTATGTTGCCACAATTGCTATTTCAAGCAAATCACATTATGGCTTATCATGTATGAACCTGAGTCAAATGTCTAGGTATATTCTCATTAATCCAAGTCATGATTTATAGCAGAATTTCAAAAAAACTTCAAAACTTTCTCAACAAGGCAACTGGACTTTTATTATTTGATGTAATCGGAAGATGTTTCATCTCCTATCTAGAAGACATTCTCAATTCCATGTGGAAAGGAAAGAGATGGCAAGAATATGTAGATTTCTCCAAGGCAACATATAGGACACACTCCAGAAAAAAAGTTCTCATCTAACAGGCGAACAGAGTAATAATGCTAAGCAATAAAGATTTAGTTTTGCCCTTAAGGGTCAGCACAATACACATCAGAAGGAGCTGAAAGGTATTTGTGAAGATGAGACAAAGCTACATTGTAAACAGGAGACAATTGAGGTCTAATCCCCCCATTAAGGGGAAGATTTAAAATGTTTACATAAATTGAATCAAAGAATCAATATAACCAGTTAACTTCCTTGTCAAGGATCTGGAATTTGCAGTCATCAAAGGAATGTCTCTTGTCTTTAAAATGCAAAGGGACTGCAAAAGACTCTTTCATGTTGAAATCCTTTGTAAAGTGGTTGCTTTGTCTCCCCAATGTAAAAATCGGAACAGGCTTCATTATATTGTATGGCATACATCTCAGGGAACTTCCTTCCTGAAATGATCTCTGGGCTGGAAGAATATATTTAGCTAGGAAAGGGGTTTTTGCTGATTCTCCCATGTATTTTTCACAATAAATCTTTTGGACAGATTTCAAAGTTCAAACTGCAGTTTTATTAATGCTTGTGTAAGTTAGATTCTACCTCTCCAGGAACACAAAGCACTTTTTCTAATGTGTATAAATTTGAAGTTCAGTTAGCTTTAATATGGGTTAACGTTTTTCTTTGGCTTAGTGTGCTGTGTGAACCCTGCCATTTTGATTGATTTATGGTTCAAAGTGCAAGAACTTGTCCAAGCAGTTGCCAGGAATCAACATTGACTCAAAGGCATAAAAAAAATAATTAATTCATTAATTAAGGATGTTTTGTCAAAAACAGCCAGTGTGTCATTCCAAGAACCCTGTTAGAGCAATATATAGAAAAATAACTAGGGACACAACACTATACACATTAGAGGACAGCACATTTATCATTCAAAGCAACTGCTTCATTTTGCCCAATGATACAGTTGTATAATAAAAAACAACAACAGGACCGTACAGCACTTTGGATGCAGGTGCTTGGAAGCTAAAGTGCTTTCATTCTTAATAAGTAGGCACTGTTATATATTTATATGCAATACAGATCATTGGAGGGAAAGTATACATGTGTATGGGTGTTCCTGAAAGCAGGAAGCAGGTTTATAACTAAAAAGAAATAAAATGTATTCAAGAAATTCTGAAACAGGAATAGGCAAAGCCAAGTACAGTACTTAATTAACTGCATCAAATGAAATCTTTATTACAGGCAAAGACCAGCATAAGGAGGGTGGGGTACAATCAACTAAAAAACATGGAAAATACATAAGCATAATTATAAAAAGCTAAAGGATATAAAACAGAAAGTCTACATAAAAAACTAAAGTCTATAAGGATTCTAAAAGGAGGCATAGGAGCATTAAATGAGTGAAGGGGAGCATAAAAGTTAATATGTAGCAGACTAAATCTGTCAAGTACAGAGCACTGTAGTATGACAAACTAGATGCTCATTAAGACTAGTTTATGGCACAGGACATCATCTGATAGGTTTTAAGCACTGCTGGGCAGAACCTGGAGATATTAATGGTGAGATGAGGCTATCATGGATATCGGTGTAGTACAGGCACTGGTAGAGCACATATTTTGTTGTTCGTGTGTGTCCAGAGTCACAGGAACATTGTCTTTCTTGGTAGGGAATCTTTCTATATTGGCCTTCAAAGACAGCTGAAGGGAAGCCAGGAGATTGTCCAAGCATAAAAGCTGTCCAGTGGCTAAGTACTTCAAGGTCGGTTAAGTAGGTCATAGAGGAGGCAGAGTACCTAACTACATTGCAGCGGGGACTGAGATTTTATACTCAGATAAGTCAAATAGCCATTTCTAAAACACTGAACAGGAGCAGACTGTCCCTTTTTCACAAGGGAGGAAAGCTTCCCTCTCATTTAACAGGAAAGCATGTGAAAAAGAAAAGAACTACCACCTTAAGCTTACTTACATGAACCATTTCATCCCAAAATACTTGCTGGAATTCTTGCATTATTATTCTTTCTGCTCAGTTAATCATAAGGCATGTGTGCCGAGGAATAAAGGTAGAAGGAAGTGAGTGAGATGAGCAGTCACTTAGAGAAAGAGCAAAGAGGGTGATACGAAGGATCTCCTTGACGTTCTATCTGTGTCTCTTGTGATCAGCATGTTGTGAAGCTGTAGTCAAGTCACACCGAGTATACAGAGCACGTAGGCCTATTATACTTTCATAGGTGTATACAAGGCATGCAGATACACTTTTGCAAAACAAGCTGGCTACATATAGTGGAATTCAGTCATTCCAAATTAAGATGAACCTTACGTTTCCTTTATGCCTCTGGTTCTTTCCTGGTTATAAGGAAATTAATTATTTAATGAGTTGTCAAGAGCATCATTCTTTGCAGAGGGAGGGGAAAAATACTGAAACTCAGAAAAGATGCTGTGCAGTCTGGTGCTCCACGGTTAGGGTTGATTAAACCTAACTGGAAAAAATAATTCTACTGTGCTGTACTGCAGAGAAATGAATCTCTATTTTAGTGCACTTTTCTTTTTTAACTGCTTGTTGACTTTATTCTTTTCAGGAACCAGCTTGGGGAATATTAAGGCATCCTTTGCTATGGTGCTCACTGTCTATATGGCATTGATTTTGCAAGGCACACTGTCATCAAGTACTGAAAAATATGGAAAGATAGCAGGTGTTGTTTATTAGTGTCCAGAGTTGCTGGGTTGTGATTTGGGATGCTGTTCTCAGAGAAAATCGGTCAGAAACAGTCCAATCAATGCCTGCATTGACTATCATTAGTGATACTAATAATGGCATTCTCGTGTCTCAAAGCTCTAAGAGTTTGAACTTTTCACTGGGTGAAGAAAAATGGTGCAAAAGTGTCAACTGCTTCATTAATTCCTGAGGACATTGGTCCCTTGTGGCCTTCTGTTGCTTTACCCGTGACTCAGAGTAGCATATAGCACAAAGTATCTCCCACTGGTAGCCATTAAAAGCTGGAAAAGATTTTCAGGCAAGTTCCTCTTGTGCTCTAGGAAATTTTATTATGCTTGCATCCTTCCTGGCTTATTGACAGTGAAGTCTGACTACGTGAGTAGCTTTAAGGCTCTGATCTGGAAATCCCTGGAGTTCCTCCAAAATGTAATAGAGAAGCTTCAGTTTTTTTAAAAAAAATCAGCACTGAGAAAGAAATGGCAGGTTACCATTCTGTAATAGTTTTCCTAAGAAAAAACAAGTTACAGTAAAGGAATCTGATGTGTGCATTTATAGCATTTTTCTTTTGTGTGCAAGATAGAAGTGGAACCCAACAAGACTACACAGTGGCCCACCTGAACTAACTGTGGTAAAACAACCATTGTCCCCTGCTTTTCTAAACCTGGATTCATCCGATTGCAGAAGACAAAGAAGAGATATAGCATAGCCTCCTTCATCCCTCAGAATACCTCCCTCACCAATTCATTCTTCTCAGTCCTTCTTTGCTTTGTTTATAACCTTTCTAACATTTTAGGCCTGTAGACAGGAAGTGAATGTATACGTGTGAGTTTAGATTTATTTCTGAAACTTGGGATTCAGTGTTAATTTCTCTCCCCCTTGACATGCCAATCTTTCTTTACCTTCCATTTCCTATTCAACTTAATATGGTTTGGTCATCTTGGCTCCAAATGATATAGAATTGTAATTTTCCTATCCATGGTCATACCCCAGTTTATTTCTATTTATTTATTAGATTTATATGCCACTGAACTCAAAACAACTCTCAAGACTTCTTAAGGAAAGAGAAGTGGCGAGCTAGCAAGAGGTCACTCTTGATTTGGTCATTCTTCTAAAGGAAGTCCAAGAGTCAAGATGCCCAAGATCAAAAGGAGCAGTAAAGTTATTGCAACAGATGCTGTGGCTTTTCAGCCAGGTCCTTAGAACTTCACCCAAAGTTTGGGATCAGGGCATCAGTGATACCCTTAGAGAAGTTTCTTCTTACAAAGATATCTTTCTTATGAGTAAAGAAGTCCTGCTTTCAGTTCCTTAAGCAAGACTTTCTTCTGGGGGCAACCAGCTGAGCCTGGATTCTTTGAATTTTGTGCTATTAGGAATGCGTAGTAGCTAGACTTCCATGCTAGAAACCCAGGGAAGGCTGTTTTTATCCTTTAAACCATGACCAGATTTCTATATTTAGCCTGGTTTAGGCATTGTTTCTCATGATCTTTCAGCACACGAATCTCTTTCTCTAAAGAGGGTTCCTCTATGGAATGATACCCTCTGGCTCTCTTTTAAATCAACAGGAAATATCAGTCAAAGAATGTATAAAATGTGCAGATCCATATTGTGAAATATAAATATACTGTGAAACAAATCCTCACAACTACCTCCAGTTCTTGAGAGCCAGCAGTCAAGAGCATTGTGGTAGAACAGGGGAAGTGAACATGTTGAGTTCTACTCAGTTCTACTTGGTCAATCCACTGCATCTCTAACACACATACAAAAACATACACTTTCTGTGATATAAAAGGTAATTGCAGCTCTTGCTTTGAGAATCAAAGACTACAGAGCTGCTTGCAAGGAGGAGATTGAGTTAGGTCCATAAGACAATCCCCAAGTGAGATAAAATGAATGCAAAATTATGTCCTGCTTGGAGGCATCACTTTGGCATGCATTGACTGCTAATTCTGGAAGGTCTGATTTCTCCATTTCTTAGAAAAGAAATGGATAGAATTGAAGAGGTGGAAATATTCCAAAAACTGTGACATATGTACTGGAGGCTTATCTATTAAGAAGACCTTGTTTTCACAGATGTCCAGATGATGCCTATTTCCTTAGAAAGGATGAATTGGAACAGGATCATTTAGTCTCATTTTAAGGTTATGAAGTAGCTTGAAAAAAATCCACATTTTTTTCTTATCATGTTTCATTTAAATGATGAAAGAATATGCTTTTGACTTTTTTTCAAGGAGAAGACAAGAGTAGAATACAATTTTGCCTGACATGGCAACAAGGTTCAGATTCAGATACTTTATTGGCCAAGCATGATTAGACATGCAAGGGATTCAACTCTGGTACAGCAGCTGTCAGTATACTTGCAAAACAACAGTAGATAAAATAATGACATAAGCAAATTAATGAAATTATATATTTGACATATATTTAAAACCTATTTTAATTCTATAGTAAAGTATAGAATTAAAACCTATTTTAACCAAATCTATTGATAAGTATGTATACAATATATTGATAAGTATATTATATATTATTATATACTTATACAATATACATATATAATAGAATATATGTGAGTGGCTGCAGAATGGGCCAATGTAATATTTTTCATTGTCTCTCGAAGGGTCTGCAGCCATACGCTGGCATTTCTATTCAATAATAACAGGAAGTCACATGGGGATCTCCCATTTTCCAGTTGAGAAATCTTGGCATCCAGGAAGAATTCAAGGCAAGGGAAAGATGTCTAACTGAAACTGAACAAACCAACAACAATCGCCCTCACTACCTCCAGCAGTAAACTCAATCCAAAACACATGACCAGAAAGAGTGCAAAACACATTCTCAACCACCAGAACATCGTAAAACAGAAATGGCTTCCACAAGGGAAGGAAACTTCTGAGAAATTGCTGTATAGATGTCCGCAGAGCATTAACCTTTTATAGTGCAACATAACAAATGAAGTTAGTTCCAGATAAATACTACAGTATTGAGCAGATCCAAACTACCTTCAGGGTGGAAAAAACAAAGATGAAAGCTCTGTAGTATCTAAAACTATGTTGCTGGAAAAAAGGGGGAAGACTAGGATATTCTCTCTCTCTCTCTCTCTCTCACACACACACACACACACACAAGCATACACACAGACAAAGATCCTCTGAAATGCCTTCCCACTTAATGGAAAAGAATTTGCCTATTCCAAATTCAAGTTGGTTGGATGTACAAAGAAGAGAAATACTTTAGATTTCTCCAATGGAAGTTGTCCTTCCACTTTCCATAATACACATGTGTGCACACACAAACAAACACACAAATGTCATCTTTTACTTCCATTGCAAGGTTTAGTGACCTTTCCAGATGTTGGGATCTGCAACATCTACTTGGGTACCAGCTCCATCCCCCAAAGGATATTAAATCAGCTGGCAAGGTTTTGACTTTCATCTTGAGAGTTTGTCAAACTTTCCTGAGATTTGGTCATTCTATGAGATTAGGGTTGTTTTTAATTTTGTGTATCAATTTTAATTGAAGTGGGAAGATTGGAACTGATCATTGGAGAACAAAGACCATTTTGATACCCACAAATTTCATGTTCCCAGCTCCTTTTCTACAGTGTAGAAATAGGCAAATTTAATCCATATGAGTCTCACATACTATATGTTATACCAGTGGTTCTTAATCTGAGGATAATTAACCAAGGGGAGATTTAGACATATCTTGGGGGTAATGGAGAAATTTATAATTGCTTGTTTGTGAGTCAAGGATTCAGTGTAGTATTGTTTGTTGAAATGCTTATATAAAACAGCCAATTTTATTATTTTTTTAAAATTAATTGTTGTTGTACAGTCACGCAGTTGTGTCTGATTCTTCGCAACCCCATTGACTGCAGCATGCCAGGCCTCCCTGTCCTTCACTGCCTCCCCAGAGTCCTCCCAAGCCCACGACCATCACTCTGACTACACTACCTATCCATCTCATCCTCTGCCGTCCCCTCCTCCTCTTCCCTTCGATCCTTCCCAGCATCACAGTCTTCTCCACTGAGTCCTCTCTGAGCATTATGTGGCCAAAGTACTTGAGCTTCAGCTTCAATGTCTGTCCCTCCGATGAGCAATCAGGGTTGATTTCCTGTGGGATTGACTGGTTTGACCTCCTTGCTGTCCAAGGGACCCTCAGTAGTCTTCTCCAGCACCACAATTCGAAGGCATCAATTCTTCGATGCTCAGC
>JANHZU010001708.1:47809-64712 GCA_032468055.1 Acrochordus granulatus
ACTCTTTTATTGACTATGATGGCTACTCCATTTCTTCTCAGGGATTCTTGTCCACAGTAGTAGATGGAGTGGTCATCCGAATTAAATTCTCCCATTCCTGTCCATTTTAGTTCACTGATTCCCAAGATGTTGACATTTAAAATTAATTATTGAAGATCAGAAAAGGAGATAATTGAGTCAAACAATTTAAGAACAACATATTTTACCATTTAAATTTGCTCCAGATTTAAAATAATAATAAAATTTCCTTGTATTATTCTATGAAATATTTCTCAAACTAATAATTGTGCACACACATTTCCTCGAACAGTTTCCTGCTTCAAGAGAACTACCCCAACATAAACAGTTTTAAGTGCTACTTTCTAAAATATGAGAGAGAGAGAACATTTTCTCAGCTGAGAATGATAAATTTGCACGGATAACTAGTCAAGGCTATATTTCTCTCTTTGTTCCTGATAAGAAGGGAAATGTTTGTTAAAAAGAAAAAAAAATCTTAAATTGGACATAAATCCAGATAAATATAGAAAAAGTTTGTTCCCTTTTACACACACACACGGGCATACATATGTACAAATCCCTGTGGAATATCCTCCCACTCTTCTGACCTTCCAAAAATAGGGCTCTGCGGTCATACGCAGGGAACGCAAAGGAGCAGCCAGCTGTGGAGCTGCCTGGTGCCCTAAAAGTCCCTCCCTCCCTTTGCCTTTTAATTTATGTAACTAATTTCCAAGCCTTTTTTACCCACCTTGCTTCTTTTAAATTTTTAACTTTCATACACTGCTTTTATATTTGGCTATTTTATTGTACACCACCCAGAGTCCCTCTGTAAGGGAGATGGACAGTTCAAAAATGTGACTATATATGTATGTGTGTATGTATGTATGTGTTTATACACATATGCCCGTGTATGTACAGGCATTATACACACACATAGACACACACATACATACTTTATATACACTTTTATACATTGCTTTTATATTTTAATATTTGTTATACATCACCCAGAGAGTCCCTCAGGGAAGAAGATGAACAGTTCAAAAACATGAGTGTTCGTCTGTGTGTATAGACAGACAGACAAACATATCAGGAGTCACAATTAATAGACTGCTAAAAAATTCCAAAGTAAATAGGCCGGGTTTTAGCCAAGTATAGTAGCAGGGAGGGATGGAGCAAAAGAAGATGCCCTTGTTCTTTCCTTTTGTATATATTCACATGCAACGTGAGTGGTCGATGCATCAATTAATTGATCAAAATCAGGTCAAGGTGGCTTGAATTCAGCTTAAAATGCCAGATTTCCATTCTTTATTCTGGCTCTCGCCAGAGATCCGAGACGGCGATAACAACACAGCCCTACCTGTACCGCACCTAACAGTCCGGAGCACTTTGTGAAATTGCCCATTACATAATTCACTTGCGCACTGAGAGAAGACAAATCTGCTGTTCAAATATTTGTCGAAGAGATGAAGAGCTGGACAGGACAGCAAGTACCCAGACACAGACACACACAAATAACAGTTTTGCCAGTGGTTATTGGGATTTTGGAATATCCCATCATCTTGTGGTAAGCACCTCCGTGCCAAGGTTGAAGCTGGCATAGCTTGTACAATAGATCCGAAGTAATCATCTTTACAGGGGGAATAAACAAACTGCATTTCTCTGCATCGTAAATGCTGGATAAACCCTTCCCAGGGATATCTGGCCCAGTTAATCCTAACATCAGTGGCTTCCTTTGCTGTGTGACTTTCTTAGAAAAACATCATTTTCAGCCAGAGGTTCGGTTTTGTATCATCAGCAAGCAGTGCTTAATGGAGGATACTATTTTGGTCCCAGACAATGTTGATTTATTTATTTTTTCATCATTAAATAAACAAGAAAATGAAACATTTAGACCCAATAATTTCCCTGAGCAGGAGGAAGCAAATAGTACCTGGAATCAGAGAATTACAGAGTTTGAAAGGGCCACCAACGCTGTTGATCCATCTCCCTGCTCAGGGCAGGAATTTGAAGTAAGCATAACCATGCATAAAACATATTCCTCATAAAACATAATCCCAAATAAAATATTCAGGGCAGATGTTTCTCCAGTCTCTCTTGATCATATCAAGGTGGAGAGATCAGCAGAACTTGACAGTTCCTTGAGAGGGATGAAAGGAATGTCATAAGTGTTGAAATCTGAGCTCCACCCCTAGTGGTGTGCATGCAACATATGGGCCATAACATATATGCCAAAGTGGCAAAGCTGGCGTGGCAACCTCATGACTCTCCTTTCATCTGCTTTCTCTGCACCAGGGACATCTTGGGGCCATCCAAAATGTCAAGAGGGCAGCTACATCCACAGGCTCAAACCCCCTCCCCTTTTTAAATGCTTCCTCCCCATCTTGACTTTTTTTATTTCACAAACACGCGCGCGCACAAAGCACACACATACCTGCGGTAGCCTAACTTTTGCTCCAATAGAAAAGCTGCAGAGTCCATCATGTAGGGAAAAAATACAGTGGCATGCTAGCGGATACAGGACATTCTGTTTGCTGAAGGACACATGGAGAAGGGGGGTGCCATTTCCTACCTTCCTCTCTTTCCCTACTCTCAGTTGCACGTCTGCATCAACAAGTGGTGAGGAAAAGGGTAATAATCTCCTGCACTCTTAATTTAGGTCTCCTACAGACACACTCAGAGGTATCTGATTTGGAATGGTTTCCCCTTGGGCAGAGAGGGACAACCTGTGGCCCCAAAGCTCCATCACCCCTACTTCTTAATCAAGGAATCCCTCCGAACGCTCCCACCGGCACTGACAAGGCAAGAGCTTGTGTACAGACAGAGAGCAAACCCCACTCCCTCCCAGCTCTGATGATGTTACCTAGTTGGGCAATGAAACATCTGCAAGAAAACAACCAAGTTCGGAGGACACCAAGGACCCCATCCTATTTTTTATCAGCCTTTGAGCACATCTGTTGAAAATCAGACAGACTACGATTCCCTCTTAGCACAGGGGACATTCCTCCAGTTGTAACCACCTTAGACCATATTGACTTCGACAGCCAGATTGGTATAGGGGGTTAAGATGCTAGACTAGGAAGCGGAAAACTCTGAATTCTCCCTGAGGGCAGCTGTGTGATTTTGGGCAGCCCCTTTCTCAGCCCAACCCACCTCATGGGGTTATTATTGTGGGGAAAACAGGAGTTAAATAAAATACGCTAAAAGCAGGATACAAATCTAAGAATAATGGATAACCTTTATACCTTTGGAGTTAGATTATTATGATATTTCTAAGTTTGGAAACGATGAAGACTTTTCAGAAACTATGACTGATCCTCCTCTAAAGATCCAGAACATCTTCCTCTGGTTGACTGTTTGCTCTGGGGGGCATTTCAGGGTGCCGGATGTGACAAACCAGAGGCCCCACCTGAAAGAGAGGTCCCATTCTGTGGAATTTCTTCCCATCTGAAGCCTGCCTAAATCTTGTCGTTTTCAACCCGATTGTTAGGTGGTGAACTTCTGTGACCCAACCCAACTCAACTTTGGTTGGTTTTGTTCACTGGTCTACTCACGCTTCTGCTTCATGTTTTAAATGCTGGGGTGTTTTTACATTGTGGTTTGAAATGTGGCTTGTATATCTAGCGCTATTTTTATTCATCATGTACAATCGTAATAAATGTCATTATAATTTTAGCTGTTAGAGATGACTAGAAGAAAAAATGTCATCACAAATTTAGGACAAAAATAGAAAATCCTTCCAATTATTTTTTTTTAAATCATCCAAAATAGAACTAAGCATCAAATAATAAGGAAGTCTCGCTTTTCTCCGTGATCTTTGCAAATAGTTGGTAAATGATATCATCTTTCTCTGACTTTGCAGAGGTTTTGCTTATTTTTTTTTAAAGAGGGGTGAGATAAGGTTGAAGTGATAGACGTAGTCCTTGACTTACAACCTCAGTTGGGACTGGCCCTTCTGTCACAAAGTGATGCGGCTGTTACGTGAGCTGCGCCCAATTTTACAATCTTCTTTTGGCCGCAGTTATTAAGTGAATCACATGGCTGTGAAGTGAATCTGGTTCCCCCCACTGATTCTGCTCGTCGAAAGCCCGCTAGGAAGGTTGCAGATGGCAATCACGTAACCCTGGACTGCGGCGACCATCGTAAATATATTGCGGTCGTCAAATGCTCACATTTTGATCCTGTGACTGCAGGGACGCTTCTCTCGTGACAGCTTTGCTTTTTCAGCCCAGGTTCCAAGTATTTTTTTTTTCTTGTTTAACTAATGAGTTTTGCAGCCTCAAAAAGTTTCGAAAGTGATATTCTCATGAACCGTTGTCTAGATCTTTCCTGCCAAAGCTCCTTAGCATTTGGAGATGAACCGTCCATAGAAACTGCAGTCCTCCAAAAGTTGGAGAGCGCCAGTCCCAGCTCACCCAAGGATGCCAAGTGGGGAAAAGTTTGTTCCCAGACAACGTCTGAAGCGGGATCTGTTCCTTCTGCAGGCCAATGAATGCCATTCGTAGCTACAGTGGATGCACCGTTTTCAGTGGCCGATCCAGCGAGATATTTTTGACCGGGCGCGGGAGTTGTGTCTGCAGAGGTTTGTTTCTTTCACTTATCTCGGTTTTTCCGCAGAATAACTCAGCTGCTCCGTGGAAAGAAAACACTAAAGTAGACCTGGTCAAGACAAAGTCAACACATCGTCCTGAAAAGAGGAGCAGCTCCTCGGCGGACGTGTAATGAAGGCAGGGAGGATGCCAAAGAGTGAGAGCGGAATGAAGGACTCCGAGACTTTGTCCATCGGGGCTCCGCAGCTGACTGCCCACGAAGCGAATGGCCAGTGTTATCGCTCCCCTGGACCTCCAAAGCCAATTCTAGGGTCTAGGGAGAGGGTTTCGAGAAAAAAGACAATCTAGAATCCATCTAACTAGGAAGGAATGAGGGCCTTATTGTGGAACCGGGAAAGGCATGGGCGAACTACGGCCGGAGGACATTCAGAAAAGATCGCCCAGTCCTGAGAAAGGGGAAAGGGTGAGCAAGAATCTCAGAACAACCCTGCCTTAATTCTGTTTGGTCTAAAATGAGGCAACAAGGAAGTCTGGCAGGAATTCAAGATTCTGCGAGCCCACCTTTCAGCGATAAATAGCATTCTTGGAATGGTGCCCCAGCTTGGGTTGAAATGGGAGGTCTGGACCACGGTCCTCCAGAGAGCTTCTCGAAGGAGGGATGAGAACCTGGCTTCTTCACTCCATTTCCAGCACTTCCAGCACTAGGCCACATCTGGCTCCCCCTAGTTGTGGCAGGGGAGAGACTGGACCAAAGTCCCCCTAGGAGCCTTCATGGCTGAGTGAGGATAAGAACTAGGATTAATGGAAGAGGATATTTGTAGATCATTGTAGCGCATGATGACGTTACCTAGCTGGGTAATGAAATGTCTGCAGAAAAACAGTCGAGCTCAGAGAGCACCTAGGACTCCAGAACTAGAGTTCTCCTCCTCTTGATCTAGGCCTGCACTACTGAACCACACCAGCTATTTAGATTTAGATAATAGAGGCATGTGGCCTTCATGGTGCAAAAGGTTCCCGTTTCCAATCTTTCAAACAGATCCACCCACTTTTCAGCAAACGGGAAACATGTCCAGCCCTAACCTCCATCATGCCTTCATTCTGCACACACATAAACACCAGCTTGGGAACAAAACTGAAGTCCAGTCTGTTGAAAGTGCTGCCTGAACCCAGAGAGGCTGCAGCTTATGGAACATGATAAGTAAGCCCTTTCAAGTAAGGTTGATGAAAACAACATTGGGCACAATCTCTTCCAACTTTTGTAGCCAAAATGTTAATCTTGTATTCCAGGTGGCCTGATCATATCTCAGCCACGCCTTCCACCTGTTCTTCTTGGATTCAGCCTTGCACTGCTGTTTTTGGCTCACAAGCTGATCTTGAACACTGGAAATTTTATATGAACAGGTTTTTTGAAGTCCTGGTCTTGCTACCTTCACTGTTCTGCCTCTCCCACTCTCCCTTTCTGAATGCTATGGGGTAGAACAGATTCTGAATGCTATGGGGTAGAACCAACCCAAAATCCATGTGCCTGTTTGGTTTGCCAAGCAGTGCAAGATTGCACTAGCCTGGCCAGTGCATTGCTTCAGCTCATTCTGTTCCCAGAGTGGGTGGTTGCCCAAGGCACCAAAATACTGGCCAGGAAACACAGTTGTGATCTCGATAGAGCCGATTACTGGCAGGATAATTCCCAAGAATGCAATAAGATGTTATCTCAGCATCTCCAGTTACAAAGGAGAGGAGGAAAAGGAGGGTGTGAGGCCAGGCAGGAACAGCCGAGTGGGGATTCTCCAGTGTTCAGAAATCTCCTCTATAAACACAGTGCAACGTCCAAAAAGAAACAAACCCCGATTATTTCTTTCTCAACTGATGCTCAGGGGCAATATTTTTGATCAGCATGGCAACAGGAGAGGGATTTTAAGGGTTGGAATCTCATTCCTAAGATCTCACAAATTCTCAGCTTTCTTGGCCAGGGTGTGAAGAAATATTGTTATCCCCAGAGATAAGCCAGAGCCCCATCTTTTCTATGATGGACTGCAGCCTTTCTCAAGGAGGCATTTCATTCAGCGTGAGTGCGCTGTAGGATGTTGCATTGCCCCCACCTCTACCCTTCTTTTTCTTTCTGGGTGTTCAAGTCATTGTCAAGTGACGTCATCTTAGCAACCATAATAAGTCCCTGCAGTTTTCTTGGCAACATTTTTGGAACGCTTTCTTCTTGCGACTGGAGAGTGACTGACCTGAAGTCCTCTAGATGGCTTTTGCCTAAGACAGGACTAGACTCACAGTCTCCTGCTTTCTAGCCTGGGGCCTTTAAGCACGATGCCAGGCTGGTTCTCTCTTACCGGCCGTCGCTATTCTAACCAGTCTGAAGGTGAACTTTATGCCTCTGCGATTTATGCCATTAACCTGACCATCATCCTCTTGAATAAGGATCTTTGGGCAAACTGGTGGCATTTTGACAAGCTAATATTGATGAGCCCACCAAAGTATATGTGAGTTTTGGATCATGGCGAGAGAGAAAAAATACACACGCACACGGATGACTACACAGTCTTCTCTGATCTGTTTTTATAAGAAGCAAATTGTTTTCTCCTGCTCCAGAATTCGCGATTTTCTTGAACATTTTTTTTTGGTTATTGGTTGTTTATAAAAGGTTGGATGTGGGCTTAGTCTTTATTATTTGGGCTTAGTCGTTATTATTAGGATATGGGCTTAGTCGTTATTATTATTTTTATTATGGTTGGTCACACAACCAGCCAGATGTTTGGACTGGATTCGGCATTTTTGTCCGCCTACTGAGTTCTTCTCAAGGACTTCGGATAGACTCGCGTTGCTGTTTAATAATGTATTTAAAAAAAGTATTTTCCCTATATTTACAGTACTTCCTGTTGTTTTTAATCCTCTATGCACTGCCCACAGTCATCATCATAAGATGGGCAGCTATATAAATTGTATAAATAAATACATATTAGCTTTCTCGGTTCCTGCAATGCTTCTACTCAAGGCAGGTTTTCTCTAAATCTGATCGATGACACGGTAAAGTTTTGCTCAAATAATTTTATCCACCCTTTTGTACACCATTCAAGAATATTTCAGTGAAGGGCAATGAAGAATGTTTTAAAATATCTCCAGATGCCTTCATTTGGATGAATTCTTCCTCCAATTAGGTTGGGATGTCTGTATGTCAGCAGCTCTTGCAAAATATTCTGGAACATTTCAGTACTATCTGGTCTTGATATGGAGGTAATCATTTGAAGAGCTGAGGCTTACGTTTCTTTAATGGTGAATACCGTTCTGCGGCCCTTCCCATGAATCACCGCTGTTTGAAATGCATAACACCAAATTTATCATCTTTTGGCACAAACCCTGTCTAAATGCCAGACAATAAAATCTCCATCCATCACTTTTGTAGCTTATGGAGGAGATATCGAACCATCCAGTTACACAATCTCAGATATGTTGCAGACAAGAAAGGGCGCAATCCCACCAAATGTAATGATTGTCTGATGGGCTCGGACACCATTTTCCCATCAGTGAATGGTATCAGATGGGTCAAAACTACAACTTCCAGCATCCCTAGCCAACATTCTTAGCCAATTCATAGTTCTTAGGCGTTGGAAGCACGCCTAGAAAGAGAAGGTGGGTGCTGAAATTTCATTTAGCAAGATGAAGCTTTGACTGAAATGACAGAAATACTGCTGCAAAGTTTGTGTGAAGGTGTAACAAGAAACAGAAAAGCACTAAAATGCTGGGGTCCTACTTCTAGGGATATCACTCAGTCAACATATCCCAGAGCTCCTAAAGGCCTTTGTTTTTTTTAAAAAAAAATGTGCTTCATCTGAAAATACTTGACCTCCTCTCATTTAAGCCTTTAGAGAACTCTTCCCATGCCGGTCCCACGGGTCCCACACACACATCATGAAATAATTTGCAGAGGAAGGAAAATAAACATAACAGAAAAGACAGCATTCCTGACCGTCCTGTAATGATGTCAGTGATGAAAATATCACACGCTTAAATGACTCTGAGAAAGAGGCAGATAGGGAAGCCTCATTCATGCAAGGAGCGCTTTGGGGAAAAACTGGAGAAAAGATGTCAATTTTGCATTAAAACTCTCAGTTTGTCTGTTTCACTTGTAACTCTGAGTTTGAGAATCCGGAGTGGCATTGAGAATCTCTTTTCACCCATAATTTGAAACACACACACACACACACACACACGGAAAGCAGTTCACCTGCAAGTTCTTTATCCTTGGGAAAGGCATGCAAGCCGTCGAAGCCTGCATGAAAAGACATCTTTGAGGACAGGAATTATGGACAACTAAGAGCAGGAAGAAGTCTGAGGACTTGTCTTGTGACCTGCAAATCTTCCTGCGCCACTTTGCACACTCTCAAAAACATTTGAAAGCAGCAGAAACAAGAAATCTAGGGGGGACCGTGCCTCACTTTTCAAGGAAACTGGCTTGGTTGCCCAGAGAAGGCCATGAATATATTCGTTCCACGTACCTATTTGGAAGCAGAAATGGTGCTTTCTTGTTTCTCCAATGCCCCAGGCTAAACTGGCTAGAACTGACAAGGAAAGTCTAACATGAAACAGAACTTAAACTGAAGTCAACGTTAAGGCACTTTATGGCTAGGCAACCCATTTCCAGCCAGTTGCTGAGACTTCCTTTATTATGCACCGCATAGCTTGTGCACAAGCAGGACAGGATGCCAACACAAAGCCAGGTGGGGCACAGACCATGGGAAGGGTGTACCACTGGAACAGTTGGGGAAAGATTTCCAGAATTCTGCAGCTACCATTGACTTCTAAACTTTGGAATATTTTCTGGTCCTTCCCAAATTCCAGGCTACCCAGAAATAACCAGAGGTCGGCAAGTGGCAGGAAGGAAGGAGAAAATAACCACCCCAGCCCACCCTGCCTCTGCCGCCATCACTTCCTTAGAGTGGCTGTCCAGCTGCACATCACAAGAAATCCGGAATCATAAAATAAGCATCGCTGAAGCCCAAGAGCTACAAGAGCTACCCAAGAGCTACAAGAGCTGCTGCACCGGTTGGATGCCGAGCAGCCTCCAACGACCATACAATTTATTACGGTTCAAGATCAGATCATGAAAATAAAAACAACCAAATCCAATATAAACAAAATTTTGTCAACTAAGTGAATAACCTTGTCGGATGGATCTGGATTTAGTGCAGCTTTATAGCTTGAGCGGACAATGTAGCACTTGCATAAATGCTTCCAAAGCACTTAACTTTTGAGAGGAATTCTAAAAGCCAGACAGTCTATCTATTAAGGGGTGGGTAAGACGGGAGTGCAACTGTTTGTCGGATCCGCACCTTATTAAAACCTGTCAGAAAAATAAGTGTTAAGATTTTAATGACATCAGAGGCATGGGAAAATCGCATGTGCAAAACGGGTTTCTGGTTATGTTTACCATCCATGATTGAAGGTGTAGCACACATATTACTCGAATGCCAGCTGCATAATAAAGAGAGAGGTAAACATGAACGACACATTAGATGAAATGGCCCATTGGGATCAATTAGCGCAATACATAGAACTTAACGGTTAAAAAAAAGGTAAAGGTTTCCCCTGCCAGTCGTGCCTGACTCTACAGGGCAGTGCTCATCTCCGTTTCATAGCCAAAGAGCCAGTGCTTGTCCGAAAATGCTTCCGTAGTCATGTGGCTGGCATGACTGTACACTGAGGCGCATGGAACGCTGGTACCTTTCCCACCTGATTAGGCGATACCCGTTTATCTACTTGCATTCTTACATGCTTTTGAACTGTTAGGTTGGCAGGAGCTGGAGCAAGTAATGGGAATTCACCCCATTACGTGGCACCTGGGTCTTGAACTCAAGCCGCTGAACTTTCACCGTACCCCCATATCTAGAACTGACGGAACTTAAATACTACGTGCAATACAGCCTTTTGTCTGAATAAAATAATGCAGTTGCAAACAGCATGTGTGGATCTAACTGGGATTTATTATACAGGTAACACAGAAATAAGAACAGCATTACGAATGGCCTTATTTATTGTCTTCTATTTATATTCTGTTGTGGCCTCAATAACTTAAATGATTATGGTTGGTCAGCCAGATGTTTAGACTGGGTTTGGCATTTTTGTCCCCCTCTCACGTCCTTCCCAAGGACCTGGGATAGGCAGAAGCTTTCTTTGGTGTTGTCAAAGGCATCGTCGCAGGATGTGAGCTGCTCTGAGTAACGCTGCCTTCTGCAATTGACTGATGGTGGATTTGTCAATGCCGATGGTGTTCAAGTGGTGCTCCCGTTGACTTGGGATTGCCCCCAAATACTATTGGTACCACTTTTGCTTTCCTTTGCCACAGTTGTTCTGTTTTTATTTGCAGGTCTTTCTGTTTTATGATTTTCACCAGTTCTTTCTCTTCTATTCTTCTATCCCCAGGAACTGCCATGTCTGCTATCCGAGAGTTTTTTGTCTTTCTTATTGACAATTGTTCAATCTAGAGCATTATGTGTCAGATTATTACGATAATTATTATCCGTGATTGCAGAGGAAAGGGCTTTAAAGCATGCCTTAGAGAAAGCCCAATGATATTGGGAATAGGGCAATTTGTACAGATATTATGTAGGTGGTTGTTTCCTTAATTAATTATCAAGTTGGTGTAATAGCCTCCTTTAACAATAGTGCTGGGTCCTGGCCATTTCAGTACTTCATAGAAGCATAGAAAAAGGAAGAAGTTGCTCCAAAGGGAAGTCCTTAGATAGATTATCAATAACCTGAAGTAGGAACAGTGAAATAAAAAGAGCTATCCCACTATCTGAAAAGCAAAACAAATCTCCTTAAGGGGTGCCATTTTGGAGTCTATTCATGGCTATTAATAGGACTTTCTGTCCAGACTCCAGTAGATGTATCCATAAAGTTCTAAAATCTTAAATCTGGGACCTTTCAGATGTGTTGAACTGGGATGCAACAGAAAATGCAGGGGACAATCTGGTCATAAAAGGCTTTCCCGAGGCTTCATTGGTTACTCTTTATTGATATCAGTTTTATCTTCACATTATCGTTGGTCTCTTTTTAAGAGCTTGGTATACAAACATTTTTTTATCTTGCAGTACTGAATTATCTCTACTGTAAACTGCAGTTAGAGGAGAATTCATGATAGAATATTTCACTTCCAGATGAGGGGGATGGCAATTAGATATCTCCAAAGCAGCTGAGATGATGACAACTGACAGACTGGTGGCAAGCTCAGCAAATGAATCCTCTCCAGACAAAGAGAGGATGAGAGATTACCCACTTGTGCTCCAAACGGCTGTTTGGTGCTAAAAACACCCAATCTCCATGGAGAGAGAGAGAAAATGACAAGGCCAGTCCTGTGGAAACTCCCTTCTCCCAGGTATATTTATATATTTGCCTTTATGCATTATTATTGCTTTGATTTTTATCTCATTGTGTAGTCATACTGTTTCCACAGGCAAGTTAGGTAATAAATAACACAATTAAAGTCTGAAATAAAATACAATTAAAATCAGAACTGAGAGCAACAAGAGAACAAATGCAGATACACTGTGCCTTCCAGCTGAGCTGTAACTCAGAGCCCATAAATGTCATCTCGGTGGTTGTTGTCCTGACTGCAAAAACTGTTGTGAGATGAAAATACTTTTACCACTTTTTGGAAAATAAGAAACAGCAATGAAATGAATTGGCTCAGAAATAATGATTCAGAAGGAAGTTCTCTAGAAATTCAGGCATTGTGGCAGAAAAGTCAACAGATATGTAGAACTGAACTGTAGTGGTGAAGATGTTTATTTAATTTAGGTTTCCAGGTTTCAAGTCCTGCCTCAGCCAGGGTTCACCCTTGGCCACAGATGCTAATGCCTTTCTATCTGATCAGATCTACTTGGCCATGTTGTTTATTATCTCAAAATAATCAGCAGGGTTGCACCTGGTTAGTACTTGAACAAGCAACCACCAGTAAATCCCCAGAGGCACATAGATTGGGAAGTTGAAAAAGATACACTGGGAACAACCAGATAAAAAGCAAGGGAAAGCTTCTTCTCTACTGCCATCTATGAATTACTGAACTCTAGTGGAAGAGGATTTTACCTTTTTATTTTCCCACCACCAAAATTTAAGGCCAACTTTGCATAAGTACTAAAGACCAGATGTAATGTGTTTAATGAGATGTGTTCTAAAGTGACACTGAACTGTTTGACTTAGCCTGTAGGGCAAAGTCACTACTGAAAAATAGCTTGGGGTTGTATTAGGGCTCTTCTGCTGGGAAACAGTATGATAATTATGATTATCTTTAAAAAAGCAACTGATTATCTTTAAAAAAGTGACTTGAATTAATCAGTATACACGGCTAAATCATAAGAAGGCAGGGAATCAATTTCTGTATTTCTGGTAATGATTATTTTTCAACAAATTATATTGTACTGCAGGTCTGACTTTAAGCAGCAAATCCTAACTAATACATGATCACTATCCTTTTTTGGGTTTTCTAAGGAGGCTAAGAATAATAGGGCTGGCATGAGAAAGCAAATTCTTTGGAAAAAGACCAACTTTTGGTTGGAACTCGTTGGTGGATTGAGAATAAAAAGGTAAAGGTTTCCCCTGCCAGTTGTGGCCGACTCTAGGAGGTGGTGCTCATCTCCATTTCATCACTGAAGAGCCAGCGTTGTCCAAAGACGCTTCCGTGGTCATGTGGCCAGCATGACTGTATGCCGAGGTGCACTGAACCCTAATACCTTTCCACCAAAGGTGGTACCTATTTATCTACTTGCGTTTTTACAAGCTTTCAAACTGCCAGATTGGCAGGAGCTTGGGCAAGCAGCAGGAGCTCACTCTATTACGCAGTGCTTGGGTCTTGAATTCGAGCTGCTGACCTTCTGGCCAACAAACCCAGCATCTAACCACTTGGCCACCGCACCCCCAGATTGAGAATAAATATGTCTAATTTCATGTTGGTTACATTGTTACATTCTTGAGTTTTAATTTTTTGAAAAAAATAAGAATGAGAAATCTTGCAAAATTCACTACAATCTCACTCAATAGGTTCAGTATCAAATAGGGGTCATTTCTATACCCAATGGGGAATTGTGGAGTTGGAGTGAGAAGATCTCTTTACAAGGGAGAACCTTAGGATACAATTGGTGTCATCATGAAGGGGAGTGAAACCTATAGAGAAGGGGTGAAAAGAGTCCAGCCCAGAGGCCTAATTTTTCCAAGTGGACCTAAGCTCGCCCATCAGCCCACAGGATTTCCAGCAAAGACCCCTTTTGCTTTAGTCTTACCTGGGTGCAGATATCTGCATATTTCAAAAGATACTTGAAGGACAGTCCTTGTCTACTCTCCATGACCTCTCCACTCATCCATTTTTGGGACCGTATTCTGAATACATCTGATGATTCAATCACTCACTTTTTTTAGGCTTTTGTTGTTATTGTTTAATTTCCACAAACCATCCCAAAAACCTTTCATTATGGGATGACATTATTATAGAGATTGTCTTTTTTGGTCCCTGTCTGTTGCATTTGAATCCATCTACCTGGGCTTCTCCAGGGGTACTATATATTTCAGACTGAATGCTCAGTTAGTCAAATATCACAACCGAAAATTCAGCTTCCCTTGTTTTTATTATGAAATATCTTCTTCATGACAAAACCAATATTTTTATCCAATACATAGCAAGATCTATTTCCCCCTTAAATAGTTTTCCCTAATCATAAAACTGTTCTGTGCAACATATAGCAACATCTATTCTTATCCATGAGTCCAAAATTCTCCTTTGTGAGCAATGAAGATGGATGATGGGAGGATTGTTCACAAGGTCTTCTAGGGAAAAGCTGGATTTTACATCAGTTTGAGGTTTGTTTATATGACAAAAAGAAGGTAATCTCTTAAGAAACTTTTTTTTCTTCCATGAAACATTACCCCTAGCCAATACAGAAGGAAATTATACTGTTAATTTATTATCAAGAAAGAAACTATAGAGGAGAAATAGAGTTGAAAATTGTATTAGGGCTGTAGATCCATGCATATACAGGATCTGGAGGTTGGCCCATAAATGGATCTCTAATCCTTTCTCCCAAACTCTTATAACTCCCAGAGGAGTCATATAGGACCCTAACCAGCCACTTTTCATTAGTAAGGACACTGTAAGAGGAAATTAAATGCCAACCTTTTTTATATCTTACTGGATAACTTAATTGGGCAAAGAGAAGCATGTATTAAGAGAAGAGATGTCCCCAGTGTGGGAAAGGAGGGCAGAAGGGACAGTGACAAAAAAAATTGCCACACCGTGGCAATGCTAGCTCTACTTGTTGTCATATTGCATACACATATGGAAGGGTACAGCTTCTGTCAAGAAAGCAAGATGATGTTGAAAAACTTCAGATCCCACGGTTGCATCTACAGCTAAGACTTAGATTCTTTCCAGAACAAGAGTCATTGATGCAATAAGAATATGAGTTTCATTATGCCTATCAGGGGTAAAGAACTAGAAGGGCGTTGAATTTTTTTAAAGAAGGAGAAAAGGAAAAAAAGAAACATATGATAACTTTTAAAGGGGGCACACCACAACACACACAATAATCCCAGCACTTGAAATCAGTCCGTTTAACTTATTTGACATCCATGACAAAAATTACAGCAAAAAAATGCAAAAAATGTACTACAAAAATATGGAACAACTTTTCCCAGCATTAGAAAGACTGGATTTTCAATCGCAATATTTTTCCAACAAATTTTTATTGTCAAGAACATATGCTAACAACAATATTGTATCATGACAATAATACGTACTTTTCAAATTTTGCCACAGAAATGTATCATAAGTCATGTGATCTACAAACTACAGTGATCGTAGATTTGAGGGAGCTGGATTGGACCGATTGCTGGAATCAGGAAATAAACTAGGCTGATGAGTTGGTCAATGAAAGAAGCAGAAAATATATAATATTTTATATGCAATATACTGTATAGTGTTGTAAAAACGGTCCAATTTTTTTAAAAAAATAGTAGGACACTCAGAAAGCCAGACAATAGTTTTTAAGGCTATGCCTCTGGATGAAGGGAAAAGGACAAAAAGAAGGACATGTCCTCCTTTGCTGGATGTCTGTAACTCTACCTCTAGTTTCATGGTTTCCTAGCTACCTGAAAAATTTCCCAATCTCTGAGCCACATTTCAGAGACTGCAATTTCTTTTCTTAAAAGGGAAGGGAAGGGAAGGGAAAATGCTCTCCTGTTTTTAAAAGCCTACCTAAGAAGGAAACCTAATTAGTTGTTCAGAATTTTATTTTTACTGGCTCTGATTATTTTAGCTCATTATCTTGATTGACAGGTTAGATTTGACTGACAGATCAGATTTAAGCTTTCCTTCAACTACTTCATGACTCATTCACTACACATGCATATCTTCCTTCAACATTTCCCATTAAATTTGTGGCCAGAGAAGGGTAGATGATTTTTCCACATTTATCCTCCCAAAGGAACATTCTCTGAGGTAGGACTTCCCCTTAATGGTGAGAGTCACAATATGAGTGGAAAAAATCCATGGAAGACTTCCCATCTGATCTCTTCTCTTGGGATTAAATGGAAGGAATGGAAGGAAAGTCGCAGACAACTCAAAAGTTACTTATAAGTAAGTAAGGCAGGAAATTCAAATCCCCTCCTTGGTCACCTCATCCCTAATTAAGTTGAACAGCACAACTGTCCACCCATGAGAATTTCTTTGAAATGTTCCTCTCCTTTAAAAGGATTGTTAAAGCAAATCCCCACCCATCTGACAGAATGAAAACTGAAAAAAGCAAGAAATTTGCTTGCTTGAAGCTTACTCACCCCCTTTGTTGAACTATTTTAATAAAAATAATGGCAATATAAAATTCTCTACTCTTGTCATTGATAGCACATAAAATAGAGCCCTGTTCTACAAAAACATATAGTAAAATGGATAGCATTATTAGTGAGTATTACACAAATTGACTGAAAACACCTTATCCTGCAGTAGCAAAATGATTTGAGCTAGCTCTATGTCAACGCTCATTTCCCTCTGGAATGCCCCTTTAGGAACCTAATTCTTCTCTTTCTCCTTTTTCTGGAGACAGGCTTGGAGAAACTTTGGCAGTTCTGCTGAAAGAGTAACAGAGAAGAAGGTCAATATTGCTAGTCGATTCTCCTGGCCACTTACAGGCTCACACTACAAACTGAAGTGACCAGCCCAGAACTTTGAGACTATGGCCAGATTTCTGTGAAGACTCTCACTCGTCCAGGGTAATTGCATCGCAACAAAGTTTAAAAAAGTTTAAAAAAACAGGCATCTGGACTGGATTTTTCTCAAGTCGAAGACGTTTCACCTTTAATCCAAAAGGCTT
>JANHZU010001708.1:77412-94766 GCA_032468055.1 Acrochordus granulatus
GCATAGTCAGTGTGATGGGTGTGAGCTTGGGAAGACTCCGGGAGGCAGTGCAAGACAGGGAGGCCTGGCGTAATGCAGTCCATGGGGTCGCGAAGAGTTGGACACGACTGCGCGACTGAACAATAACTTTCCTGAGAGGTGAAACATGAAGCTGTGGGTCCAAACAAAGTCCCATAAAGGAGCTGTGCTGGAAGCTTAGCGTGAAAGAGTTTAAGTGCAGCTGGAACATATCCTCCCTTAGATTAGAAAAATTGAAGATGGCATTGGTCGATTTTTATCTACCAGCAGCAGAGTATTCACAGTGGGCTTTCCTCGAGCCAGCAGCATGCATGTCTATCCTTGAATATTTAAAGCTTGACACTTGTTCTACTTTATGACCATTAATGCTCATGAACAAAACTTCTGTCTTTTGGCAAAGGCCATGATCTTAGTTTTCTGATAGTTTATTTCCAGATTATAATTTTGCAATACTGGATCAGAGTCCTCAGAGCTCTTTTGAGCCCAGCTGATATTCTGAAGAGGATTACAACATCATTGGCGTAGAGCAGTATGGCAATATTATGATCCCCTAGTTTGGAGGGGTGGGATATGAATCATTTAGGCATTTCACCATGCCATTAATATAGAAGTTAAAAAGCAGAGAGGCTTTTTAGCAGATTTATTTTTATAATCAAATAAGAACATCATCCTCCATATGCCTCTTCTGAAATAACATTGCAGTCTCCCCAATCTATTAACCTAGTTTAATAAGGCTATGCATGCTTTGAAAATGATCCAGAAGATTTTTAGGTCTTGTGTGAAAAGATCAGCTTTCTGCTCTTCATTAAAGCAATCTAACTTTTTTCAGAATTCTTTGCAGGCCCAGAAAAAATATTTCATTGCTTTAAGGAGACAATGCAGTGCAGTTGTTAAAGTGGTAGCATTGTTAAAGTGGTAGCATATGAATTCAATAACATCTTTATAGACCCCTCTTAAATCATAATAAGGAGGGAAGCTTGCTTCAGATACAATCATCGGCATCTAAGGTAGAGGGGGGTAAAAATGGGAAGATGACAGTTGCAGTTATGCGAGTGAAGGTCTGCCCCTTTTGTACATTGTACTTTTTTGTGTGTGCTATAGGAGTAATTAAAAAAAAACTCCTGGCACTTGCCTGGACTAGTTTGTCAAATTTTTTTGCAAGATTTCTCAGAAGTGATTTACTATTGCCTCCTTCCTAGGGAAGAAAGAAAAAGTGACGAGCCCAAGGTCATCAAGTTGGCTTTGTGCCTAGGGCAGGGCTAGAACTCATGGTTTCCCAGTTTTTAATCTGATGCCTTTAACCACTACGCCAGACTTGCTTTCTCCATTAAAGATATAGTATGCATAAAGGGGAAGGACTTTCACTGCTTTGCCATGAGCAGTGCCTTACCACTTTTGACCCTCCCCCAAGAGACTGTTGTTGACTATAATGACAGTTCCTTCCATTACACAAACCATGCCATAGAGAAAGCAGAATTAATTCTAAATAGAGTTTCTACAGAGATCTAAATGGCCCTATCCTGCTGGTGTTTTGGAGGGCTTTGAAGACCTGAGTCTTCATCCAGGTCTTTGTAAAGGGCAATTAAAGCTCCATTTTAGGTAATATAGATTTGTTTTTGATTGTCACTTGGTTTTTACCATTTTTTATTCTTTGTTTTCATTATTGTATTGCTTTATAAATATATATTCTCTTTGTTTTTTTATTCTTTATTCTCTTTGTTTTTATTTGTGAACCAGCCAGAATTGCTGGGAATCAGGAAGTGTAAAAATTTGATAAGCATCAGATAAATCTATGGCAGGGCTCTCACTAATGACCACAAATGTGGGAAATTGGCAGTACTTTTATTTATAATTTATTTGATAATTTATATTTATTACTTTTTTTATAAGCAAGCTGAAATTTATCCTTTACCAGTGAATGTAAAATTAGATTTTTCTATTATAATAATTTGTTGTACTAATTAATTGGAGGTTAGTCAAGAAGTTATTTTTATAGCAATAAGAATAGTTGTTTACATATATATGCTACTTTGGAGGAAATCTCTAACCATATTTATTAATATACTCTTCTGTGCAGGAAAGCCTATATTCAAATAGATTTGGTTAAATATCTCATTAGCATTAGCTTTTTTCCTGCTGATTTTAAAAAAATGTTGCTGGAATCCTATGATAAATTAACTTACATAGAGAAGATCTTCCTTTCTTATGGATATAAAGATCTCAGTGCTGAAGCATTGATGGCATGTGCAAATATTCACAGGTAAGTTCTCAAATAGAATATTTCATAAATACCCATGCACATATATACCATAATACTGTTCCTCTTTTGAGATAAGCAGCATTGTACAGAATGCTGAAAAGAGTAGGAAAGAGTCAAAAGAAATTAAAGGCATTAGGTAAGAAAAAAGAAAGGGAAACATTGTAAGCACGCTTCACTTCGCTTCTTCAAGCCTTTCTGACCTTGCAAGCCATCTTTGCCTCTGTTCATATATTGGCTTTTGTTCTTTAAATTCTCATTTCTCTCTTTATGAGACTCTTCAGTTCTATCCAATCATGAATTACTTGGTCTTCTCCCTTGTTTTGACCAGTTCATTCTTCCTTTGTGTATTGTAATTTTGTAATTCTTGTTCTAATATAGGTATTTATTAAGTACCTATTCTTACTTCATTGTTTTGAATACTCGTGAATAGTTAAGTCTCACTTCCACACAACATTGGGAAAAATATATTCTTAGCACATTCATTTTCACTTATTTTGAGAAGCATTCATTCTTTGCAACAGATGATCAGACTAACTTTCTTAACATTTCTCTGTCATGGTTTTTTTACATCTTTTTGTTATATCTTTAGTAAAATGTTCTATACAATACACAATACAATACACAATACACAAGTGAATTTACTTTATCTAACTTTTCACCATTTATGTATAGTATGGCATTAAGTTATTCATTCCATTTCTCCTGTCAAACACAACTCCATTGGGTTTTGATAAATTCATTTTATTGGTTCCCATACACACAGTGCAATTCAGCATGGCAAATGCAAATACAGTTTGGCTTCCAAGAAAGCTTACATCAATCACTATAAATTAAAAAGGAGCAAGTAAAAAAACAATTCTTTCTTTGTCCTTTTTCCTCTTTTTTTAACTATTTGTATTGCTCTTCTATTTTTTCCTTTTATCAATACTGAAATACACAGACAATGGAGCCTTTAATATTAAGTATCAAGATCAGAACCTTTATTGAATAACAAATACTTTGATGAAATCTACAGCACTTTTTTTCTAAATGTTACATTTAATTTTGGATGAAAAAATTAAATAATTTTAACTACAGTTTAATTTTAAACTGTAACTAATATTGATAGAATATTTCTTTTATTACCCTAAGTTATCCAAGCAATAACATGTCAGTTTTTAATCAACACTGTATATGTATCATTGTATCAAAAATATACTGAATTAAGATTCACAACAGTATAATAAAAAGGAAAGAAAAATTAGTTTCAATAATGGTATGTAAATTATTTTATTCTTTCTTTATAAGAATAACGTTTTTCATAAGACACAGAAAGAAAAAAATGTCCTGTTTTCCTTTTCTAACAGTGACTTCTTACAGAAACATTATTTCTAAACCTTTGGAATGCTGTATCATATCCAGGCCCTAAATATCCTTTCTGTTTAAAATATATATTTTCATACAGAATACTTGGTAAACATACAGAACATGCTGCAGACAAGCAAAGTCATTATTTAGATGCATATGCATTAGCACAAAATGCAGTATCACAAATGGAACAGCTTTTTCAACATATTAATAATATACTTCCAGTTAATGAAGTGAGTATGATGTTTATGTATATTATCTACAATGTGGAAACTTATCAGTTAGAAGAAAGTGTAAAAGTATCTCAGAAATTCAGAACCCTGCAGGTGTAAACTGAAAGTGTGATAGATTTTCAGCCCCAAATCTAGCTGAAACAGTCCCCAATTCAGTGTAAGACTCAAATACAGTGGTGCCTCACAAGATGAGACTAATCCATTCCGGAAGAACGCTCTTAGCGTTAAATGCTCTTAAAATGAAACGAGGTTTCCCATAGGAAACAAGAGAAAATCAGACGATCTGTTCCACGCCCCCAAAAATATTCACAAAAAAATAATTTTTACCAGAATTTGATGTAGAAATGATTGTCCCTAACATCTGAAACGTAACCATGATTAACACACGATATAAAGCAGAAATAGAGCAAACTAACCAGCACTTATGGATCTGCTTCGAGGCAGGCTCTGGCCTCGGCTGCTGCTTGCTGGCTCGAAGGATTCGCTGCCGCTGCCACTCAAGGCAAAAGGGCCTTTTCCCTCAGCTTTTTCGGGCATCGTGGGCGGTTTGGAAATGCTTCTTGCCTCTGTACTATGAGGGGAGAAGTGATGAGGGGGAAATTCTGATTTATTTGGGTAAGGACAAGGACAATTTCTGCTTTATTTTGTGTGTGTGTGTGCACACACGTGTGCTTTGAGAATATCCCGGCTAACGCGAGGGGGAGGGGACTGCCTGAAGATTGAATCTGGAGTCTGAAGTCTCGGGAGTTCCATCTCTTGAATGCCTTTCACTTAATTTTATGCTGTTTACACAACGAGAGAGGGGGGCTCATTGTAATCAGGATTCTGGCAAGTCAGTCACACGCACAGTAACAGAGTAAAGTGCACACGGCAGAGTTGGCAGATGCGCGTGAGCTTGCCATGTCAGCAGAACTCTCACGCAGGGTTGCCACCTGTGCAACAATGGAGTAAAGCACGCAGTAGAGTCGGCAAAACGCATGTGCGTGCTTGCCGCATCGGCAGAACTCTCGCATGGGGTTGCCGTCTGTGCAACGATGGAGTAAAGCATGCAGTAGAGTCAGCAGAATTCATGCGTGTGCTTGCCACATTGGCAGAACTCTCATGCGGGGTTGCCATCTGTGCAATAATGGAGTAAAGCACGCAGTAGAGTCGGTAGAACGCGTGCAGACTTGCTGCATCGGCAGAACTCTCATGCGGAGTTGCTGCCTGAACGAGAAATACAGAGTGTGCTGACTGATGATGCACAAGTTATCGCGCGAAGTTTGCTTGTTGGCTCATCTAGCGGAATAAATTTTATTAAATTTTTTTGGTCGTCCTGTGAGTTTCACGTCTTGTGAAGTACCACTGTATTTTCTTTCCTACGGCTGCACATTTTGGATACACATTTTACTCTTAAATACATAATTTCATTTGTTTATATTATAATTTGATTTACTGTTGTCTTGCAAATAGACGGAGAGCTGATGTACTGGAGTCAAATTCCTTGCGTGTCTAATCATGCTCGGCCAATAAAGCATCTGAATCTGAATCTGCAATTCTTTGCCCAATTTGTAGATCTAAAATTAAATTAATTTGGCAAATTAGCTTCAGTTTATAATTAATGTATGTGAGACCAAATTTAATGAGTATCAACACTTCTAAAGTTTTGACCTGGAAACACTTAGGCCACCATATTTAACACTGATAGAAGAGAGTATTTGTAGCTCAGGATTGAATTGTGGAGTCTTGGTGCTCTCTGAGCTTGTTTTCCTGCAAATGTTTTATTACCAAACTTGGTAATATATTTTATAGTGTGCTATCTCTGACTTGGGTATTCTGAAAGCCTATCCCTTTTTTTCCTGAATACCAACACCAAGAAATCCACAAAGTTTTCAAGTTTCGTATCTGGGATAGTCTTTGTCATTTGTTGTCTGAAGGTGAAATTTAGAATTTGACATTCAACATGATGTGGCAATTGGTAGGTGGATAGGAGGAATCATTCAACTCTTTCCTTCTAGTATTAGTTTACTGCTCAAAGTTAGACAGATTTTGAAATAACTCAGACCTTTGCTCTCTATGTATTAATCATTAGGAATCCCAAAGGTGTTTTATCTGTCAAAAAAAAATCATCCTAAGCTTCTTTTACTTTAAAAGGGAAGAGTATTGAGGGAGAGAAAGAAAGAAAGTACCTGCTATATATTCACAACATATTTTTAAGCTGACTCCAAGCATTTGGGGTTAGAAAAGATCGTTGAGGAGATGCAGATGGCTGCAACCGCTTGATATTTTCTTTATATTCATACAGCTGGCATTTTAAGACAGGTAAAATTCCAGTCTCCATTTCTGTAATTACACTATTATCAGGGCTACACACAAACCTATATGGCAAGGAAATCATCTGAACATATTTGGCATCAGGAAGGGGAAACTCATGTGTTGGTTTCAGACTTAAAAAGCATAGATCCAAATATACAGAACATATAAAGGAAAATAAAATTAGAGGCAGGTTGGTATGTGCTTTTGGCTTAAATTTGGTGTTTGATGAGGGCAAGGGGAGGAGACTTAAATTAAACCTAGAAAATGGGTAAAAGCAAAGTAGCTCAGGCATGAACTTTGGGATCCTTGGCACTTTCTGACTTTGGTTGTTTTCTTATAGGCATTTCATTACCAAAACTAGGTAATGTCATCAGTTCTCCACAAAAAGAGGAAGATGATATATATTTTAATATTTAGTTCTTTTATGCAAAAGACTACATTCTGCAGGTGGAAAAACTCCAGGCCAAGGAGATCGTCTGTTGCAGTATCCCTGATCCAAGTTCTCCAGTTGCTTGTATCTCAAATTTATTTGGCCAAATCCCACCATCTTTTCTGGGTTCCTAAGTACAAGAACAGATAATCACTCCTTGAGTTATGTCTATAATAGAGTCTGCCCATTATGGCCATAAGTTGTAATGGTTGTAAAACAGGTTGGTCACTCAACCAACCTGATTTTATGATGTTTTTTTCAGTGGTTGTTAACCAGAGAACCACCACAGTCGTAAGTGCAAAACCTGGTCATTAAGCAAATGTGATGGTTGTAAGTGCGAACCCCTACACATATGGTTTTCACGAAATCTGGAAGCAAGTGCTGATTTTCAGCAAAACTATCATAAAATGTGGTCACATAATTGTGGGACATAAATGTGGCTATGTTGCTGAGTGTCCCAAATGCAGTCATGTGACCACGGGGGGTAACCATCAACACTTTGGATCTGGGTCATAAGACCTCTTTTTCAGGTAGGTCATAATTTGAATATTCACTAAATAACCAGTTGTAAGTCAAGAACTTCTTGCACACCCAGCTCTCTTTAGAACTGGAGCAAAACCTCTTTAGCTTCCATCTTCTCCCATATTGTAATTATGCTGATGCAAGAAAAATATTTCTTGATTCCTTTTTTTTCTTCTCCTTCTAGAGTAATGAGAATAGTCCTTGCCATCCCTTCCTGGAGATGACCTCTCTGTTTTTGTTGCTGTTCCTCTTTCTAAGAATGCATCTTCAGAGTCAGCTCAAGGTTCAATACACAGCAATTACTGCAGAAATAAAATGTTATTATCTCTAGTGTTTTGGCTGCATTCTTCTTGGTCTCTCCTGTTTTCAGTATCTAATGTTCATTGCTCCTCCAGTGCCTTTGAAAAAAGGAGATGCTTGTTAACTTGCTACCTACATGATTCGGCAGATGAAGGGGAGAAGAACGAAGAAAATGCCATCCTCCAGTTAATGAATTCTGCAAGCTTTTCTCTTTATTTTAACACCTCTTTTCAGTTTTTGTCAGGGTTGTCTGCAGGGTATGGTTTGCTGGATCATGGAGAAAGCAAGGGAGTTCCAGAAAAACATTTACTTCTGCTTCATTGACTATGCCAAAGCCTTTGATTGTGTGGATCATAACAAACTGTGGCAAACTTTTAAAGAGTTGGAAGTACCTGACCATCTTACTTGTCTCCTGAGAAACCTGTATGTGGGTCAAGAATATGGTGGCCATCATGCCACAGTCAAAGACTCATCTGCAAGCTTCTTCTACATGGACATCTGTGGCATGAAAAAGTCAATATGGCACCCATGGTCATGGGATGAGAGGCCCAGCTTTTTTAAATGCATCAATTGCAGCCACCATCTTGACTCATTTGTCCTCTCATCTCTACAGTAGATGATCCCTTCCTTCTAAATCATTTCTAATACAATGGAATGGAATGTATTTAGGAATGTATTTATGAAGTATTATTTTTTTATGCTTTGATTGTTTATAAAAATGGAGATATTGTTCAGGGATTGGCTCTAATCTAATACCAATGGATAAAATCTGTTTTTTAGATCATTACTTTTCTTCCTTCTTTTCACCTTTCTCAATTCCAAATTGAACTGTGAAGGTCTGTGTCAGATTGCTATCAGCCTCAGTTGCTTTAGAAGGGTTTGTACCAGGAAGGCAATGATTGCTAGCTACAGTATCTGTAATATTCACCTATTATTCTAACCTAGATTAGATCCTAAGAACAGAAAAGCTAAGTAGGTATTGGAGCGTGTTGCTTATAGTCTACCATCTAAACCCTCATGTAGTATGGTCCTGCTTAGTTTTTTAATTATGTACAAAGATCTATTGATCTAATGGAATATTTTAACTGAGAGTTGAATTGATTAATGAAGTTAAACTAAACTCTGGCAACTGAGGCCACCTACCAAGTGATAAATAAAAGAAAGAGCTGTAATTGCTGCCCTGAACAGGGACTTTAGTTCAGTGGCCTCCAACACTGTGATTCAGAGTCTCTTAGAGAATTTAAGGAACTGTAAGTTACATGAAATAGAAACCTATTTGGGTTGACTCAGCCAAGGGTTAAATTTTTGCTATCTGTAGAGAAATGCAGAGAAAACATTGGAGAAGATATGTGAATACCATTAGTAAAACATGAGCTCAGCCTGAAAAGACAAGACAGCATGAGACCAGATGTAATGGAAGAAAGGAAGGACGTTCAGGCTAGACATCAGGAGGAACTTCTTATCAATTTAAGATATCAGCCAATGGAACAGGATGCTACATAAAGTTGTAAGTTCTCCTTTATTGGTGGTCTTCAAACGGAGGCTGAATGGTCATCTTTCAGTGAAGTTAAAGCTGCACTAGATAACTCTAAGGCCCTTTCCAACTATATTCCAACTGATTCAATGAAATAGAGCTTGTATTATTTCTCTCCATGCATTTAAGAAATATTTATTACATTAAAAACTATATTTTGGAGGCATTTTTGGGGGGGATAAGAGCCACCCACACTTTTTGGATGGACTGCAACATGCCAGGCCTCCTTGTCCTGCACTGCCTCCTGGAATCCACCAAATCCACACCCATTGCATCTACAATGCTGTCTAACCATCTCACCTTCTGCCATCCCCTTCTTTTGCTTTCAATCTTTCCCAGCATCACGATCTTTCCCAGCATCACAATGAGTCGTTTCCTCTCATTACGTGGCCAGAGTATTTCAGTTTCATTATCTGTCCTTCCAGTGAACAATCAAGGTTGATTTCCTGTAGGATTGACAGGTTTGATCTCCTTGCCATCCAAGGGAACCTCAAGAATCTTCTCCAGCACCACAATTCGAAGGCATCAATTCTTCGATGCTCACCCTTCCATATGGTCCAACTCTCACAGCCATACATGACTACTGGGAAAACCACAGCCTTAACTATGTGGACCTTTGTCGGCAAGCTGATGCCTCTGCTTCTTAATATGCTGTCTAGGTTTGCCACAGCTTTCCTCCCAAGGAGCATCTTTTAATTTAGTGGCTGCAGTCACCTCTGCAGTGATCTTGGAGCCCAAGAAGGTGAAATCTGCCACTGCTTCCATTTCCTCCCCTTCTAATTGCCAGGAAGTGATGGGACCAGTTGCCATGATCTTTGTTTTTTTAGTGTTGAGTTTCAAGCCAGCTTTGCACTCTCCTCTTTCACCCTCATCATGAGGCTCTTTAATTAAGTTTCCTTGTATTATACCAAACTTAGTTAATAATTCCCTCTACAGATAAATTACGATTGCAAAATGGTCACAACTTTTGGAGGGAATTGGAGATTTTCCTGTAGGTTTTGTGAAGCACATGCACCCATGCGCTATGTTCAAATCAGGCCATTATGGTTCAACAAATCATGATTAAAACTAACTATGGTATAGCACAGTACTGAACTCGGTTAAGTATGTGTGGATCACAGGCTTACCATGAATTTTCTTCAAAGTTTTGGTCATTTCTTGAAGCGTGTCGGTCACTTCTTGCAACGCTTCAGCCAGGATTTTGTCGTCCGGCTGAAGGAGGCCAGTTGCAGCCTTGGCAATTGCCTGCAGGCAATGAGAAAGAAAGCTGTGGTTGTTCCAATTCAAACGCCACCTGACTGCGAGTGCCTGGGTTGCCTTCCAGGAGTCCATTGACTGCATACCCCCAACATCCTTAATCACAGGTCCAAAGGCCAACTGGTGTTTAGTTTATTAATTGATTAGTCTTACACCCCACATCAAAAAAGTAAAATAATAAAATGTGGGACCTGACAACGGGAGCAAAGTTTTTCTCTCCCAAAAGGTGCTTTCCAAGATTTCATTAAAATTAAATTTGGTTTGACATTGAAAGTCACTCTCAGGAACCCCTTTATGCGTTGGGCATTTTGATTTAATGCATTCCCTTTCGCACCAACACGTTGTTCCCTCCTTCTTTCCGTCTTCACTTCTTCTGTTCTTTTTAAATTCCTACTGCTCTTTTTGTTTTTGCTGCCTGTTCTCAAGAGCAGCTCATAACTCTCTCTTGGCTTTTGAAAGGTTTTCAAACAGAATCTTCTCATTAGGAAAAAGAAAAAAAAATCTTACAGTTCTCTTGCTCTTTCCAGGGAGTGCCAAAGAAGGGAAGACAGTTCAGTGTTTCTGGAGGCTTTGTCAAGTTGAATAAGATCTTGAGCATCCATATGCATTAAAAGCAAGCACAACAGACCCCTTTTTTTAAAGAACCAGAACATACAAGCTGGCTGTGTTGTCTTCCTGCAAACCATGGATTCCTTTGGGTAATAAACTCCCAATGAAAGAAATCACTGGAGGAATTCTTCTCCGTCCCAACGCACGCACCAGCATCCCTCAGGTACCTCCCAAAGCACCCCGAGGTATTACTGCCAAATTTTGATGCTGAAATGGGCAATCTTAGTGGCACAATTTTCTAAGTTGGGTTGTTTTTTGCTAGGTTGGAATAGTTTCAAGAGCAAATATGAATTCAAGGCCTCTGTGAGGCAAAAAAAAACCACCCTCCTTAATCCTCTTCCAAAATTCACAAAAACACGTGAAAGCAGGCCAAAACAATTTGACCACCTGTCAGGAAGATTTTGCATAGCCTGCTTGCAAGTCAATAACTGTTACAGCTCATGCTCCAACTGGCAATTCGAGCTACAGGTAGTCTTCAACTTATGACCATTCATTGAACACATTTTCAATGTCACGCAGCACTTGAAAACAATGGCTTGCAACCAGTCTTTGCACTCACAACCATGGCAGCATGCCCGCAATCACGTGATCAAAATTTGGGCACTTCGCAACTAGTATATATTTAAGATGGTTGTAGCATCCCAGAATTTCATGATTGCCATTTGCAACTTTCCCAGGGAGCTTCCATCAAGCAAAGTCAAAGGGGGTAAAGTCAGATTTGCTTAACAACCTTGGCAAAAAAGTTGTAAAATCAGGCACGACTCACTTAATGACCACATGGCTTAGCAACAAAGCCCAATTAGGATCATATGACAAGGACTTCCTTGGATAGGATGGACAAAAGGAAGTCCTTTGAGGCATAATTAATTTATAATTCATTATTATTTATTAATTTAAGAGCCATTTTGCCCATTCTAAAAGGCCTAACTCTTGATGCTCCTTTCACGGGAAGCGAGACAAAGGATAGGGCCTTCTTGTTGTGAATTCCCTCTTCTGAAATGTCCTCTGGAAGAACTATCTGACACTCCCAGTGATTGCTTTTGACGCTTTATTTTTCTCCCAGTAATGGGAGGACAATAATGGTAGGAAATTTTAAGCACCCTAGGCTTAAATTATGTTTTGATTATATCCTTCCATTTTGTTGGTTACTTTATTTGTTTAATGTGCTGGCTCATTTTGCAGTTCCCCCATGCATGCATTAACAGTCGTTAAGGTTTCTACCGTGTATGAACGGTATATATGTACATATATACCGTGTATGAACGGTATATATATATACATAGTATGTAGCTATGGCTGGGTTTACATAACCCTAAACAAAAGCTAACCAAACACATTTGCTTCATTCGCCCAACATGCTGTGCCTCCACGTTGTCAATGCACTACTTAGGGACTTAATGTGATGACCAGGTTCACACTGAGAAAATAGTTGGGTTCCCACCATCTGCTAACCACCAACTTGTCTTAGCCTAGTCTAGCCTCCTACATGAACTCAACCTCAATGTTTTCACATTAGCCAAAACGCTAGTTGAATACACTCTTTGATCTCTCACAAAAACATTCACAACAAACACTGACGATTAGTTTAGGGGAAGACCAGACCTTGAGTCCTGGTGCAGCAGCTTTCTCAGTCAGAAAAGTGACCAGAATGAACCCAACAGTGCTTGTTCCTCCAGGGAAACTAACTATGGGCTCCAGATTCCTGTGAAGAGAGCAAAATTGAAAGTCTGGGAAAGGAAGTACAAGTATGCATTAGTGCTTGCAAAGGAGAGGTTGTTTCTCCTAAAAAAATCAAGGCGTACAGAACAATGACTCTAAGCTTTGCACAAACGCTCTCTTACTGCTTTTGTTCACAGCTCGGCAAGCTGTGACAGCGCTTCGAAAATCCGTACCACCTCTGTGGCACAGGTACAAAGAAACAAACGTGGGTTTGTGACTGTTATTGTTCACTTTCCAAATTAAAGGCTCCGCTGATTCACATGCACATCTTCTCCACTCGGCATCTACTTGGCCAAGTGAGGCTGGGTCCAGGAGAAGTGAAAGGCAGGGCACCTAGGAAGGCAGGGCACCTCGGGTGGTCCTCTCATTCTATGTGATGGCTCCGAAGGACTGCATTTCCCTTTGATTTTGTAACTTCTAAAAAGGTTTCTCCGGTCCATCAAAGTTTGACCAAAGTCATCCTGGCACATTTCTCACACCTCCTGGTACTTTTCTACTGGTGTGCCATTGCTTCAGCCGGTTCACGTGGTGTGGTGGTATGTGCATCTGAAGAAGCACTGGATGGGAGACGAGGCAGCACAGACTTTTCACACGGAGAAGGCAGTACATTCCAGAAAAGAGTCCAGATTAAGAGACTGTGCAGACCCGAGCTGAATAAGCATCAAAGCAGCCACCCCCTAAAATGTCTCAGGGTATATCAGAAGGAGGATGTTATAGCTTAATTTGGCAAGATTCTGTCCACCAGGGTCTTAGCAAATAAAGGATTGGCCTTAATTGGATTTTGTGTCATCTCTGGGCTTGGGCCTACACATGGGAACCATCTGTTGTTCTGAGAATCATCTTTTGTTGTGACTCTGGTCCTTTTCCACATTCTGCGTAAGTTACAACCTTCCTGAGCAAACTTTCCCATCTCCATGGCTTGGTTCAAGTGGGTCTCATCATTCATACAAATGCATGGCTTCTAACCACATGCTACCACATCATAACATTACACACTGATGGGTATTAGACGCTAGGAACAATATACAGGCATTCGTATACAGATAGATGGTTAACTTGTTGACAAAGTAGTACCTGGTTAACATATTCTAACAACACAACTTGGAAAGGGACTTCTTTGAGATATTACGATCCAGGTGTGTCATTCTGCTGATCAAGATTAGCCGCATGGGCAAGAGAAATCATCTATTATTATTTGCCGATCATTGATCATTATTATTTGTCTCTCACATTTTATTAAGATCTGGCCAGCAAACAGCATCAAACATTTTCTAAGTGTAAAGCAATATTCTATTTTATTTTTACAATCCTATGCAGGTAGAAAAATAATATTGTACATTGTTGTATGATGTTTCATAGCTTTCCATAGCTTACCATATATAAGTCTATTTATTCCACTTACTCTCACAAGCTCACATACTTGAACACAAAAAGGATCATCACCCTTTATTTTTCCTACCAAGGACCCTGTTTTTCCATAAGCAGCTTAAGAAGGGAAACGTAACAGTGAAAAGTCGTACTGAAGCAAACCAGAACATTGGAGTTCCTAAATTTTGTACTAGATTAAGCATTCCAATTAAGAATCATAAACCAAGCAAAAACAAAGCTAAGTGAAATAGTTAAATATACCTTGGTTTATATTACTGGCCTGGAAAGGGGGCAAGAGGCCAGGATCCTAGATAAGCCAAGAGTCTTCAGAAATTGGCAGGATAGAAATGTGATTAATAAATAAATAAGCAATTGCTTGCTCAACAAACCATTTCTGGTTAGTTCGCCATTCGAGCTTACAAAGAAAGCTGCACACATCAAACACAAGCAGTTTTTTGATGGAGAGAGATGATTTTTCAAAATCTCAGGTTTCTGTTCTGGGGGAGCATAACTTGCAAAAAGAGGAGCTCAGAATAATGCAAACATAAGCTGCCTTCCGAAAAGTAGTAGCTGGTTGACTTCAGACAACCTGCAAATTGACTTTAGATGATAACTAAATCAATCTTGTCCTGGAAAAGAAACAGGGATTCTTAAAAGACTTACTCAATTTCCAGATGCCTTGGAAAAATTGAGGTGATATTCGCCAGCATACACAAGGAAACAAAATCAAGATATTAAATCAGTTGAAGAGTAAAGTCCACCATGGTACAACTGTGCTTTAAACAACAACACACACACGCCCGCATATTCAGTTTCACACACACAGATTAAAGCTAGCAGATCTAGGCTGCAAACATCTGAGCAAGTCATACAAGTCATCTGAGCAAGTTTGCAGCCTCGGTCTGCTTGCCTGACAAAGCCCTTCTCCTGAACTGCCTTTCCATCCCAGTCATGAGTCGTGTTGATTGTACACAGCCCTCCACCGTTCCCGCAACTGCTGCCTACTCATCTTGCCCTTAAAACTGATTTTGAAATTTCTCTTTAAATTTATTTTTGCAATTAGGAAACCTAACTGGTTTCATTTTCTTTAAATTAGATTATTAAAGTGGAAACAACTATGTGATTGGCTCCTTAAAACTCCTAAAACAGCCCATGACTGTTAAAATATAATCTATTAAAATACGGGCTATTAACAGAGCTATTAATCTACTGTTAAAAATACGATTCTCTGTTAAAGTCTCTATTTGTTTTTTTTTAAAGTTACCCACTAACCAAAATTGTTCCAGATGGGAACATCCCAATGAGACAGTGCAATATTTAAGGTGATCCGTCTCCAGCCACGGTCTGATCTCCATCTACCATGCACAGCGACTGTTGTCGGTAGACTTACCCATGGGGATTCTTCTTCTTCCAGTTCACCAAAACAAAATCCGTGTGGACCAGGATAGGAGGCAGACCTAGCATTCCAGAGACTTCCCCGAAGGGGATGGCCAGGTTTCGTGGCAGGATCTGGAAGACAAGACCAGCAGGTCAACACTGGTTCTCTAAGACTGTGTCCCACTGGATTTCAGTAGGGTTCCAAGTGGTTGGAACAAAGATCTTGCAAGCAGTAGAAAGCCTTCTAAGTCCATATTGCCCCGTCACATCTATATTAAAAGTATTTGAGAAGACTGTAGTAAGTTCTCTTTTGGATACCTTTTCAAGAGAGTACTTCATTCACCAGATGTTTAAGCACCTTCGATCCAGAGCTGCTTCTGCTGCCCTGGATCTTGGCAACAGAACACAGGCGGTTTTTATGTATTTATTCACCATATTTCTAAACTGCCCATCTCACTCAGTCACGTTGTTCAGCAAACAGCAGCTTCTACTCAGGTGTAATTACATGCCAAAAAGTACATGTATTACAACCATTCATTTAATGACCATTTGAAATTACAACACTGAAGAACGTGACTTATGACCAGTCCTTGCACTTACGACCATCGCAGCACCGCACAATCACTGATCAAAATTGGTCTGCTTGGCAACCAACGTCTACTTATGACACATAAATACAGCATCACGGGGTCCTACGTTCACCATTTGTGACCTTCCTAGCCAGCTTCCAACAAGCAAAGTCAAGGGGGAAGCCAGATTTGCTTAAGAACCCTATGATTCACTTAACAACTGCAGTGCTTCTTCAACCAAGCAAAAAAGGATGCAAAATCCAGCATGACTCAATTTACAACTGCCATGCTTAGCAACAGAAATGCTGGTCTCAGTTACGGTCCTAAGTCAAGGACTGTAGACGATCCCATCCAAAGCAGCAAGTGATAGATCTCTGCAAGCGAAGCTCTGCAAGAAACGTGGCTGCAAAATGCAGCTCTGGGACCTTTGCCTGCCCAATGCAAACATGGTTGCGAAAACAAAATTGATCAAGATGACTGAAGACTCTGCTTCAAAGCTGTCATTTGCAATCCTACTGCTGCATGAATCCGCTTTTTAAAAAATATCGTGAATGCACATTTTCTAACTGAAGGGTTGCTTTTATACGATGCGCTTTTAAAGATGATTTCACATGAATGGATGAGTGGATGAATGGATGGATTCTTTCTCAGTGCTGAAGGTCGGCCAATTAATAGAGACGACAAGCACTAAAAAGCCCAACAGAAGTACCACAGGATAGTACAAAGTGAAAGAAGCAGAGCATCGAAGCCACGAGAAGATTATGATTAGTCCCACTTCAGCCGTGAAAGCCAGCTGGTGACCTTGGGCCAGCCACTCTCTCTCAGGCCAACCACCTCGCAGGGTGGTTGTGGGGAAAATAGGAGCAGGAAGGAGGAGTAGGTATTTCAGTGCCTTGAATTTTTCATGAAAATAATGAATTTTTATTTTTAAAATTTTTTTTAAAGATTTAAAAAATCTTTCAAGAAATGAGCTATTGCTGGGACAGATGGGTTGGCATCTTGATATGTTTCTGGAGCTGATGATGCTCTTGTAACTAATCCCAGCTTGACGTTAGTGTAGGAGGCATGGATCTGTTTGTCTCGTGGGCATCTGTGGGGAGGGGACAAAGAAGGCAAACGACTACGTGTGAAGGATGGCATCAGCACAATCGCTGATTTCGTTCTAACGAAAGGTCATAATTTGGTATTTGCAAGATTCCATCCTTGCCCGTGTTGTGTTTCCCTTTGCATCTTCTTGGTTTTCTGCAGATGCTGCTGAGCCATATTTAGGTTTGGGAAAGGCCAAGTGTTTCAAGTGCGGACTGTACCTTGGTGACCCCTTTTTCACCTTCTTGCCAGACATAACCCATTGTGATGAAACTGAGGACCAGATGAGCCAAATAGAGTTCTCGGTGGCCTTGGAGGTACTGGCAGCTTAGAAGAGGCATCTGCTGGAACAGGGAAGCATTGCACACAAACAGTGCGGTTGTTAATGGCTCTCCTTCCTTCCTTCCTTCCTTCCTTCCTTCTGCCATCC
>JANHZU010001708.1:128492-147070 GCA_032468055.1 Acrochordus granulatus
AAAAAACAGGCATCTGGATTGGATTTTTCAAGTAGAAGACATTTCACCTTTTATCCAAAAGGCTTTCTCAATTCTGTTTTTTAAACTTTTGTTGCGAAACCTTGGCAACTTTAAGATCCGTGGAATTCTGGGAGTTGAAGTCCACAAATCTTAAAGTTGCCAAGATTGCACACACCTGATCTACAGTATCTCCACTGCCAAAATAACAATCCTGGGTAAATTCTGCCTAATGAGAAGCAAAATGAAGGCCATTTTGCCTCCCCCAGCTGATCAGTACTCTTGGAAGCTGGTTTTGCCCATTGTACATTAACTCAGACCTCCTAACACTGTTAATATTCATATGCATTTTCCCATCACTTTTTTATGTACTTCTGGATGAAATGTCAGCAGTGGAATTTCTGGTGGCCATGAAAAGTTAAAGTGATCCTAGTAAAGATGATATGGGGTGGAATGAGGAGCTGCCAGTCATGGAACTGCTTAAGTTTTGTCCTCCAGTTGGAATGGCTCTGCCACTACAATTGATATTAGTGAGCAGAGAAGCATTGTTAGCTACTCCTCTCAAGTTTGAGAATCTCTTCATTAAGCCAAAAATCAAATCAGCAATATTATGGCTTATCATAGCCATGTTGGAACCTCAAAAAGGGTAATCAATGAACTGTAATAGGTAATTTTTTTATTATTATTGCTGTTGTCCTGTAACTCTCCATAACTGAAAGAATGTCACTTTGCCAAGATTCAGAAATTGCTTCTTCTGAGTTCTTGTAAGTTCTTGCATCAGCATCAATCCATCCCAACTTCTGTCAGCCTCTTTTACTATTTTAATTTTTCCAGAGATTAGACACTTGCAGATACAATCCTGGATTTTAAGTATTGAACAGCAGACCAGCTTTAGAACTTTGCTTCACCAAGAAATTCCTTAAGTTTTGTCATTTCCAGCTGTAAAAGTGACAATACTATATATATAGTGCGTGTATGTATAATATTTAGAAACTGCCCATCTCCCTCACAGAGTGACTCTGAGGTTGTTGATGGTTCTCCCAGCAATTTTAATTCCAATTTCTTCTAATCCAGCATTTCTCATATGTTCTGCGTGTGAACTAAATAAATAAGCTGACGGTATACAATCATGATTTACTTCTTGTCCAACTGTGAACTATTAGTTGCATTGTATATTTATAAAAATCAAGACAGTAGTGCCAAAAATGTTGCAGGCTTGAAGTTCTCTAAAAACAGGGGATGAGGAACGTGCTATTTGGTATGGACCCAGTCAGTGGGTATGAAAATTTCAGAGGAGTATGACCCCTTTCCTTTAAAGTTATCTTTGCAATCATAATGGCTGTTCTTAATGTGCTTTTATATTTATTCTCCCTTAGATTAAAAAAAGCAGCTGGAACAAAGTGGATGATTTCGATCAGAAAGCCTAAAAAGCCTTTTCCTTGTCCATCACTAACTTTGATTCTGGTCAAAGCTTCTCACTTGGCCCTATTTCAGTAAATGGACTAAGCAGACAACATTTTGGGTCTTCTGCATGCCATGTCCTTGGTCTCTCACAGTAGATTAGCCATCAGCAGTAGCTTAGCAGGGTGTCTATTTGGAAGGAGGAAGGGTGAAACCAGAGATGAAGTGGGGAATCAGTCTTGAATCTCTGTATATTCTCAAACATAACAAGCCCACCCCCTCCTGAGAGCCATTGAATCTTATCTTAGTAGTGCAGGTGTTCAGTGGTCAGTTGGGCAAATTCTTGTAAACATGCAGGATCAATAAATCTGTTAGCTTGACCTTCACTCTCCACGCCTGGTCCTTTGCACCTCATAGTCTACCCTGATAGATGACAAGTCTACAATTGAGTTTTTATTACAGCATTGCCATATTGCATATCCTTTGTTAGTATTATTTCCAGGGTTTGATGGGAACTTTGGATAGGGGACCCAATGGGCCCCTCTTTGTCACTGGGAGAAATTCCAGACAAGACAAAACACCCCATTATTAAAGTCATGGTGATCCTTCACCTTTGGGGATTTGGGAATGCATTTGGAATATGACAACATATTATGGCAATTCCTAACACATGACTATCAGCAGAGGCCATAAATAGCTACAATGCATCATATTTCCAGAATGTGATTTGCTTCTCCCCAACTCTCTCTGCAGACCCTCTACCTTTGTTCTTCCCTGGGTTGGTGCTCTCACTTCTAAATCAAGCAATGAGCTGTGATCATGCAACATTGCTATTTTCTAAGACATTTTATAGACACCTTCCTGAAAATGAATCCAATGCTAGACGCCAATGTTTTGGCATTGCAGCAAGCCAACTTCCTGCATTTTTAATTTTTTTTAATGAGGAACAGGGAAGCTAGTAGGTACCAAGGATGGTCTCTGTGGTGCACTGGGACTCTAGGTGACATGGCGAGGACCCAAAAATTTAATCCATGCAATGACCAAAGGAGAACAAACAGAGTGGTAGACAGTATTTGGAGAGAGGACTCACAACTTTCAGGGGTCTCTTTCCTGATGCAGAAAAAGGACTGTGAAGCACACAGGAGAGTTCACAGTTGCTGCACTGTGGATGTGGATTAAATCTTTGGGTCCACATCACATAACCTAGAGTCCCAAAGTACCATAGATACCACCCGTGGTATCTACCATCCTCTCACTCTGGATACACCTTGTTTAAACCTCTTCCTTCTGGTAGGAAATACAGGGTATCACATATCAAAACTACCAGACACAGGGACAGTTTTCCAAGCCATCATCCAGATGAACATTTGATCCATGCTATATGATTGTGCTGCATAACAGAACACAAGTGCAAAGAATTCCAAATTAACCCAGAAGTTCTGTCTAATGTGCGTACATATTTTAATTCTACACTTATAATACTCCCTTTCTACTTGCTGCACACTTATTGCTGCATACCTAACTTGTGACTGCTTATGTTTCTATTTTATACCATTGTGTTGCAAGTATACTGAGAGCCGCTGTACCAAGTCAAATTCCTTGTGTGTCTAACCATGCTTGGCCAATAAAAGTATCTGAATCTGAATCATATTACTGGGAACCTAGAAAGTCATTCATTGGTGCTTTATAGATGCAAAGTGATTTAATACATGGCATAAGGTAATACATAGATGTGCAGTGATCTTGCTTTCTCTTTTCTTGCATGGAAAGCACCTGTGTAGTTTTCCTCGACTCGTATCAGGTCTGTTTAGCTGAAACTTAGAGGAAGAATAAGTCTTGTTAAGGGATATCAGGAGAATTACCCATCATATCACTGGTTGCTTTGTTGTTTTCAAAATAAGAAGAGGGGAAGAAAACACATATCCCTTTTTCAGGCATCACAACTCATAAATGCTCCCTGACTGATCAGTTCTGTAAGAAGGGGTGGAGAAAGTACTGAAACATTTGCCATCCAAGCATCTGGATTTTTCAGTTACTCACTTCTGTTCTTTTCAGAATTAAGATATTGCTGCTCTTAGAAAACAGGCTCACTTTTCCCAAAGGCAAAATTTGGTTCTAAAGTGCAGGAGGTTTTTTCCACATTAGCTTTTTAGAAGCTTACCTTGTTTTTTCTGACGTGGTACTGTCTTCTGATTTAGAATAAGACCTAGGAAGCAACCACAGTTTAAGAGAGCCTTTCACCATTTTTACTGTTAACGATTTGATTCTGATTTTGTTTTTAAAATACGTTTATTTTATTGTTGTATTTTGCTAGAGTTGCCAAAACAATTGAGGTGGCTTACAGCTAAATAAATTAAATTTATTTATTTGATGCTGGGAAGAATTGAAGGGAAGAGGAGGAGGGGATGGCAGAGGATGAGATGGAGAGACAGCACAGGCAGTGTGATGGGCGTGGGCTTGGGAGGACTCCGGGAGGCAGTTCAGGACAGGGGTCCTGGCGTGCTGCAGTCCATGGGGTTGCGAAGAGTCGGGCATGACTGACTGAACAACAACAAAAACATAGTTATTCAAAATGTGTGATTTTCTGAATGTTGCAATATAGATTTACTAGAAAACACTTGTAAAAATAATATATAAATGGCATTGTATTGAACAAAATCTCAAAAAGCAAAAAACCTATTTTTATAGGCATCGTGACTGCCATCTTGACTTTTTGACCCTCCTTGCAGATGCCTCTGCCATTGCTACCTTTTTTTGTGGCAAACCTCCCTTATTCAAATTATGTGTACTTGAAAAAGTTGCAGTTCCACCTCCTTCAAATCAACTCACTCTGAATCTTCTTCCAGGTCATCTTCTTCTAAGCAATATTTGTTGATACGTTTCCACTTGATAGCCAAAAGGCTGCTCCCAATTATGATGGGTAGGAAGAGGAAAATGCTTAGCAGGATCCACATCCGCATGCTGTCTTCCCTGGCCCTTTTCTCCATGTCTACATAGAAACAAAGTTCACGTAAGTCTAAACTTGGATGGGCTTCTCCATTTGTAAATGTTGGGTAATCATGCCAACATATGGAAATTTAATCCAATCCAGACTGACACAGTCAAGTGACTTAATCATCCCAGGTGTCTCTTGGGGGCAAGAGCTGAAGCGTATAGTGTGATATCACAATAAAGAAAGGTAAAAGTTCCCCTTCAATCATGTTCGACTCTAGGGGTGGTGCTCGTTTCATAGTCGAAGCGCCAGCGGTGTCCCAAGAGACTTCTGTGGTCATGTGGCCAGCATGACTGTACGCCGAGGCACATGCATGGAATGCTGTTTCCTTCCCACCAATTTAGGCGGTGCCTATTCATCTCCTTGCATTTTTACATGCTTTTGAACTGCTAGGTTGGCAGGAGCTGGGGCAAGTAATGAGAATTCACCCCACTACATGGCATCTGGGTTTCAAACTCGGGCTGCCAATCTTCCAGCCAACAAGCCCAGCATTTTAATCACTAGGCCACAATATCACAACAGAAACCCATGATTTAAATATTGTGTCCAATGACAAGATGCAAGTACAAAAGGGAAGGGTTCGCACTATGACACCATCGTGAGTTTGTCTTGCTCTTCCTCTCACTATGGCTAGGACAGAAAGAATGAATGAGGGAGAATAATAAATAAATAGCAAAAGGTTTTTTTAGTTCTGCCTGCCATTGACATTCAATAAGAAAGCCTAACAAAACATGGGCCCTCACCCCATCCAAACTGGGCTCCAAACACAAACAATGTAATATTTACTATTCCTACTAAATAATTGGTTCATCCATTTAAAATGAAAATAAAAATCGAGCTCCATCTTTTTAAATGTGGCATCAAAATGTAATTCTGGCCTGAAAAATATGAATTAAAATTATCCATTAGAAAGTCAGTTTGAATTGGCTCAGTACAAAGAGCCAATATACAGAGAGAAATGTCAAAGTGGTGGCCAAAAAAAAGAGGGCAGCTTTGATCATTCAAATGGCTATATTGATTTTTTTTGATTAGAGAAAAGATATTGATTGGTGCCTGAAAACCCTTTACGGATCTGAAGTGTAAAAAAAGAACTTGCGATTTATGGTTTTGATAATAGGACAGGATAGATCAAACTTGTGTTCGATTTGTGGAATAAAAATGTATCCTGCATGGATGGGAGGGAGGGAGGGAGGAGAAAGGGGAATGGAAGGAAGGGGAAAAGGAAAAGAAGGAAGAAGGAAGAAAGAGGGAGAGAGGAAGGGAAGAAGGAAGGGAGGGAGAAAGAGGGGAATGGAAGGAAGGGGAAGAAGGGAAAGAAGGAAGAAGAAAGGGGAAGGGAGGGAGGGAAGGAAGGAGAGAGAGAAGGGAGTCATAATATAACTTTAGAGAAAGAGGTTAAGCTATAACTGTGCTTGTAACTGCTGTGAAGATCAAAAGCCACTTCTTTATATCTTTTTATATTTTCTTTTATACTTTTCTTTTTCCTCTTTTTTTGCATGTTAACTTTTTTACTCTCTTTTTCTTCTTTTTCATTCTGTTTTAGTGTGTACTGATGCTTACTACTGTTAAAATTTTCGATTAAAATAATCATGGCTGCCATTTTTACTTTTTCGACACCATCCTCCCCTCCAATGGATGTCCCTGAAAGATGCAACTGACTGACCTAATTCCAAATAGCGAAGTCCACTGTCAACACTTCCTCCTTTTCCTTTCCTCCTGCAGTCTGGGGGAGCCCAATCTGGGTCACAGTGGCAATTTCCTTTGTTGTTGCATACCTGAAAAACCAACCCAAGAAAATTTTTGAATGAATTTAAATCTTGCAGTTGGGTGTTTCACTTCCAAATGAGAGAATGCTTTCAGCAAGTAAAACCCAAGAACATGGGCTCACAAGTTAAAGTCTCAGGATTACACTCAAGAGTTTCTCCAAAGGCAGTCACCAGAACAGAACAGAATAAAACTTTATAGAATTGGTCATTTGACCATATAAAACTAATATTAATATACAAGTAGATACAAAGAAAACAGTAGGGTGTCATCAAAGAGCAAGGCTAATGATGGCAGAGAGGATTACTGGGAGTGATCTCATTGAGATTCACTCTTTTCATTGATATATTTTGGTTTTAATCCAACCTATTAATTGTACAGAGATTTTTCCATAGCCCTATAAGGTCTTCACCCTGCAAGGGAGCCAACTTGCATATTGAGTTGTGTCTGCATCTTGAGGACAACTGGTTGGGGAAGACTGGTGCAGGACATCAGTTTAAAGTAGGGGTATCCAATCTTGGCAACTTTAAGAGGTATGGACTTCAACTCCCAGGATTCCTCAACCAGCTATGCTATGCTGGCTGAAGAATTCTGGGAATTGAAGTCCACTCATCTTACAGTTGCCAAGGATGGACATGCCTGATATAAAGCATCAGCTACCCCACCTGCAGGCACATTCACAGAGGTGGGGGTCAAAAAAAAATCAAGGTGGTAACTACAACTGGGCAGTCAAAGCTCTATACCTTTTTTACGTCCATTGCAAATCTACATCATCATGGTCAAAATTCTTTCTCTCCTCTTTTGGCCCAAGAAAAATCTTACTTGTTTTTAAAGCTTCATGGAAAATGTATTCTTTATTTTACTTACACCATGCCCTGAGCATTTTTTCACTGAATCACAATCATACTTCAGAATGTTGTAACTTTCACATGTTTGTCTGATGCAAATCTACAAAGAACAATATTTTTTTCAGCTTTCAGAACAAGAAATGCTTTTCAAAAGGCTTCATTGAGTAATTTGTTAGACTGACGTGCTGCTTTTTCTCCAGCAGTTCAAGGCATTCTATAAAGTCCTCTTTGCTCTTATTTTTCTCCACCACAACACTGCGAGAGATGATGTCTGATCGAAATTTGTGATGAAAACTTCCATGGCTGAATATGGATTTAACACTCGATCTCTCTAATTCCTGTCCAACATCTGAACCACTATACTACACGCCTTTCCCATTTCAGATTGCTCATCCTTGTCATCACAAACTTTCACTGCCCATAAAGAATCTCTGTCTCTTAAGCTTCTCTTCTGGTACTCACCTGGATAGATTTATAGCTCACGTAAGCCCAGAGGGACCCCTACTGCGAGGAATTAAGGGCCAACCCTTGGTAGAAAACCAAAGCCTGAGATCCTAGATCCTAAGAAAGGTGGTATTATTGCTGTTGACAATACAGTAATTCAAAACATTATTATTATGGTTCGTCACACAATCAGTGTGGGTTTAAACTGGATTTGGCATTTTTGTCCACCTACCAAGTCCTTCCCAAGGAGCTGGGATAGGCAGGTGATGTTCTTTGATATTGTTAAAGGTCATTAGCATTATTATGGGTGGTCACACTGTCAGTCAGATGTTTAGACTGGATTTGGCATTTTTATACACCTATTGAGTCCTTCCCAAGGACCTGGGATAGGAAGATGCTGTTCATTGAAGTTGTTACAGGTATTGTCTCACAAAATATTCATCTTTAGTAATAAATAATTAGTAATTAAGTGGTAATGAATCAATTATTAATCATATTTATTATTAATTGGTTAATTAATCCATCAACCATTATTATCATTATTTGGAATATCATCTGCTTTCTCCATATATTTTTACTGCCAAGATATTGTGCTGCCCATGACAGAATTAGTATTACTGAAAGCATCACTATCAGATACCATTAGGTACCACTTTGGTGGGAACAACTGCAGCGACATGAAAGGAGCCCACTCCTGGGCAACAGTGATATCACCAGCTAATTCTCTTAATCCAGAAGTGCCTTGAAAGGTGCTTCCAACACAAGTGTTGCAGCAGCATCACTATCATCATCCTATTCCAGGTTGTTGCCCTTACCTTACCAAATCCACATTTTGTACCCTCTTTCACCATCATAGGATCTGGTGTGCCTTCTAGATGTTTAAAGTCTAAAGACACACAGACAATATCCTTCATTTGCGTATACAAGACAGGAACATTAATTTTAGTAAAAGGAGTTTCGTAGGGATACGTGCAAACTAACTTTCCACATCTGATATTCCTACAGAAGAGAAGAATCAGATAATGTGCATTAAAATCTACAATCTCCACCCAGTCAGATCAGCAATGTTCTGCTCTTGATTTCTTATCACAAACATCCTCAACCAGGGCAGCAAATGAGAAAACAAGCATCGTACTACCGCAATGAAAACCCCATGACTTGTGCATCTGTGTCCAAGGTCAGGGCGCACATATAAAAGGGCAGCCTTTGGTTTGTCACATCACCAGGCACATTTGGTCGTTTTTTTATCACCACTATCTGTAACAATATAATCCCAATTTAAGCCTTTACACAGACCTTGGCTTACTCAGCAGAAGACTCTCTTCCTTGTCTTGTTACTTCAGACAAGAATGAAGTCCCACATACGGAGGTTTGTCTACTGCAGTCCGTAGAAATCAAGGTATTTTTATAAAGGTCAATATTCCAAGGTTTCAGTTCTATTTTTTTATTTATTTTTTTTTGCTTTTCCAGTTCAGTGGATATATAGAAGGTTTCTTGATAGACTTGGCAGCAAGGTTGTATATGGGAGGAGAGTCAAGAAAATTAAGATGCTGAAAATCAACATCTTGACTGTTCTGAACTCCCCCAGGAGATGTTCCTCTATGAGGGACATTTGACCTATGCTGATGCAACCATTCTTTTTAGTTTTATTATGCACAGTTAATATTTCTCCCTTCTGTCCCTACACAACTGCAGCTTCAGAAAAATCATTTACCCACCCAAGATAATCTATCAATAATTTGGTCCAAGAAAACGTTAGACCGTAGATCAAATCCCATTCCACTCAGTACGGCTTCTCCCCAAAGCAATACATTTCAATTTATTATTTCCTAATCACATACCGAAAAGCGCACGTCTTAAATTTCTTTTTTTCATCAAAGCCACAGTGTCCAAATCTATCGGCCTGGCCATTCACTTCTTCATAACATATTTGTGGAGCATTTCTTGACCCTAGACATTTTGGCAAACTTTGGTTAGAAGAACAAAAATACCATCTGTGACCTGTTCTCTGGCAATGCTTTAACTTATACATGATTTAGGGTTTCTCTGGTTTTTTAAGTCAGTTTGCATTCACTCCCATCACATGGGTCATTGAGGGTAGAAGACTTATCAGCGGGAGAGAATATGTTAGTGCCGGGACAAAAATACTAACTGGACTTTTTTGGATAAATCTCATCATTTATTTATTTATTTATTTATTTGAAGGACAGGAGAGTGAAAGGAAAAAGAGACAAAAGATGAGAGCAGGAGAAAATTGCTGTTGATTGCAAACCACTTTTCAAAAAAGCATCCATGTCACAGATGCCATTATAAGTTGCTTCCACAAAGATGATGGTGAGAATAAAGGTCAAGGAAAAATGGCCACTTCCAAACACATTTATTTTAAAAAGAAAAGGAGGACAGAGACTTCTCTTTTGAAGGATGAGGAGGATCTGTATTACAACCAAAAGTCATTATTAATATCTCATTTACTCACAATTCATTTAATATAGTTCTATACTGCCTCCCATATGACTGCCTGTCAAAGTAGTTTGCAATAAAAATGACTTATCTGCCCTTTTTGAAAAGTTCAAACAAGATCTGGGCTCAGTTTTATTCCATGGTATATACTGAAATGAGCATTAGAATCCTTTCTTTCTCCCCAAGGCACATTGGTATCCCTAATTTTGGGTGATTGTAACTCAAGAAGTAGCAGTTGGTCATTCCCAAGAATTAGGATAAAGAAATCTGATTCAAAGCTTATGATATAAATGGCCAAGAATCCACCCTTCTGGACACAAAAAGGGATCCCAAAAGAAAGGTGTTGTTGGCTGATATGGTGCTACACCCACAGTCAGGAAAAGTCTTCCTTGCTTTAAGGGGCAGAAAAGACCCCAAAATAGTTGTTTCAACATACGTGTTCCAAAGAGTTCCTGGCAGTGCAGGTCAGCTGACTGACAGGATCCACCATAACAGAAGCCGGTGTCAGAAGCACAACTGAAACCATTCTGAATGTAAACATTGGCTGGGCAAGAAGCTGAAGTCCCATTGCAGTACTCAGCAAAATCACAATACTTGTCCACTGCTTGTCTACATACTGTGTTTCTTGGCTTAAACTAGGCAAAAAGACAAAGAATAATCTGGGCAAGGAACATTCTTTATCGTAGGAAGGGTCTAGATGATGCTCTTGGGCCCATTGGGTACTCAGATATTATTTTGGAGTGAAGGATCCTTAGTTACAGTGAGCCGTGTTGTGGTTCTATGCTATTTTGAAGGGTGAAACACATATGATCTAAATGAAAGAAGCATTAAAAACCAAGCAAAAAAATAACCCACAAGCCAAGATGGTCAGACGGTCTTACCACTTCACATCATGCTGCATCAGCTAAGACCCTCACTCCTGAAATAAATGTTGAGTACAGTCCCTCAAAATGTTTCTCCATCCTCTTTATTATGACAGCATCATTAATAAAAGCCAATGTCATTATTGAAATTCCTAAATCATTCTTAGGAAAATAGACAGAATCAGCTTTTAGACCTTGTGATAATGGATGGTGATGTTGAAAGTCCTCAGAAGCATCATTCTATCTTCCAAGGACTACTTGTGTCGACATAGCCCCAATTCAATTATTTTGGTGCAGTGCAAATTGAATTATCCATTAGCAATGGTTAGAAAGGAAAGTTTAGGGACCAAAGCCAGGCATTCTTGACAAATTGAGATGAATGTACATTCAAGATCAAACAAGATCTGAGCTCAGTTTTATTCCATGGGGAGCCTTCAGAGGGCATCTAAATCATTGCAGGTCTAAAGTTGACTTCATCAAGCACAATAATAAATCTCAATCCTCTGGACATCTCATCGCATACTTAGAAACTTGAATACAGCAAAACTCATAGATCTGTCATGGCTAAATAAGTTGTTTTATTGAAGATAAAAGGCTATACAGGTAATCCTCATCTTATGACCAAACGTGGGACTGGAACTTCCATTACTAAGCAAGGCAGGTGTTAAGTAAGTTGTGTCCAATTTTATAACCTTTTTTCTATGATTGTTGAGTGAATCACCCTGTGTATTAAGTGAATCACACAGTTGTTAAGCAAGTTCAGCTTCTCTTATTGACTTTGCTTGTTGGGAGCCAACTGGGAGGGTTGCAAAAAGAGATCACATGATCCCCGGACGTGACAACTGTCATAAACACATGCCAGTTATCAAGTGTCCGAATTTTGATCATGTGACCATAGGGATATAACAACACTTGTAAATGTGAGGATCAATCATAAGTCACTTTTTTCAGTGCTCTAGTAAATTTGAATAGTCACTAAATGAATGGCAGTAAGTTGAGAACTACCTGTGTATGCGTAGAAGAACTATCTACTGCAGAACACAAAAAATCAGCCCTAGGAATATTTTGATTTGTTGAATGAGATTTTATAGTTCTTCAAATGCCGGCTACTCTAGGCAAATTTTAGTCCAATTACATACATGGCAAAATTCAACAAAATAAAGTAATATTATAAAAACGAGAGCAATGTGCAGCATTAAAGTCATATTCTCCATCTACACTGAGAGCCAGTTTGGTCTAGTGATTAACAGACGAGCAACCGGGAGGTCGTAAATTCTAATCCCACCTTAGTCATGAAAGCCAGCTGGGTGGCCTTGGGCCAGTCACTCTCTCTCAGCCCACAAGCCTAACAGAGTTGCTATTGTGGGAAAAATAGGAGGCGGAAGGAGTATTTGATATATTTGTCATCCTCAGTTGTTTATAAAAATCATAAAGGTGGGATTTAAATAAATAAATATGCATTTATAGTGCCACATTCTCTGTGGTCCCCAAAGGCCTTCTGGAATTAACAAGTCAGATACCATTAGAGAAGGTAGTTAGTTGCTCTTGCCTCCTGGGGCAAGCTATTCCTTTTGAGAGCCCCCTCCCTAAAAATGCCTACCTTTGAGCCCCTTCTTGTTGAAAATCCAATATGTGGGGATTCTTAACAGGCACTCACCTACCTACATGTGCCAAACAGGCAATTCCTACTCAGAATGATAGTCTTGAAGATACCACGTCCCAAGCTAGATGGGTTTTATAATAGCAATTATTATTTATTATTTAAATAGCAGTTTACCAGCAGTTCAACACCCAGATAAGCAGAGATTAACACCAAGATTAATACTAGACCAACAATCAAGAAGGAATCAAGGAACTATCAATGAAGGAACTATCAACTTAGACAAACAAGCTAACAGTAAACAACAGCCAAATCAAAGAACCACCAAGAATACACCCACCAACCCTGATAGGGCAAGCCACTAGTACATAAAGAGAAGAAACCTCACTCCCTTCTTCACTGATGATGTTACCTAGTTTTGTAATGAAACATCTGCAAGAAAACACACACTCAGAGAGCACCAAGGAGCCCACAGTCCAACCCTACAAATACCCTCTTCTAGCTAATACCTAAATGGCCTTCGGAACCACACTGGGATCCAACACAGCTTCAATAGCAGTGTTATCATGTGGAACTCACATGCCTGACCTGTAAGAATACATGAAGCTACATTTTGTTTAGCTGAAATTTCCAGGTGATCTTTAAGGGCAACCCCGTATATCTCCAAGGTTTAAATGTTTGGCCTCTTATTTGCACATTTTTTAAGTCACTGGATATTTGGCCATTCTCCCCTAGTCCTTAAGATCGGGAAGCATCAGCTGTGAAAGGCCAGATCTGCTCTTAAAAGTTCCAATTAAATGTTATTGCTAAAGAATCTTCTCAACTAACAGACCACACCTGTGGGGGTAAGATAAAGTTCAGTGGCAATGGGGGGCGCGGTTTGGACTTGGTGCACTTCTGGCTCCATCGAAGGAGCGGTGGCCGAGTGCTTAAGATGCAGGGCTTGTCGGCCAGAAGGTTGGCAGCTCAGCAGTTCGAGAACCAAGTGCTGCCATGCAACTTGGTGAGCTCCCATTAGTCACCCCAGCTCCTGCCAACCTAGCCGTTCAAAAACATGTAAAAGTGCAAGTACTGTGGATAAATAGGTACCACCTTTGGTGGGAAAGGTAACAGCATTCCATGCGCCTTGGCGTATTGTCATGCTGGCCACATGACCACGGAAGCGCCTTTGGACATATGCTGGCTCCATTGGCTGTGAATCAAAGACGAGCACCACCCACTAGAGTCAGCCACGACTGGCAGGGGAAACCTTTGCCGTTTTTAGCAACTTTAGACTCATCCCTCCTTTCACTCCTCCCTCTGGCTCTGCCATCTCTTCTCCTGCAGGAAACATTTGCTCGATGTTCACCCAATGGTTCTGTCAGGCCTAAATGCCCCTGCTTCCCACCACTCCCCCTTCAGATGTTATGATGCCTTACCTTGCAGTTTTCACAGCATAATTCATTACTGCAGACGGCTCCGCGTTGAAATGTACAAGTGCTGGTGCAACATTTACTCTTTTTACAGAGCTGAAAACACAGTCATGAGGCTATTTGTAGTGAACTGTGAAAGATGGTTCAAAAAACTTGGCTGCACAATGATTGCAAGAGAAACTGGATTAGATGTTGATTTCAATGTAAAAACATTTAAAGCCCCCATCCTTCATGTCTCTGGAAACCCTTAGTAAAAATTAAAAGTTCTTTTCAACACAATCTTTCTGCAGCCTGGATAAAATGAGACAGGTAAGATAAGTTCTTATTAGCTAATATTTCAGCCATAATGCTTAAAAACAGCTTATCCTTGTGCATTTTGACAAAACCAATTTATTCTTGGTGCATTTCAACGTACAAGCTCAAAACCCTTCATACTTTTTTCTGAAGAGGCAGTATATAAGCCTTCAGCAATAAATGAAAAGCACAATATAGTGTTGTATCAGAACTAAGTTCTTCAAAATGCTCCAGTAAACTGGGTGGAAGCAAAGTTGACTGAAATAAAGGTACCTTCAATTTCTAGGAAAAAGATGCAAAAGGAAGATTAATAAATTTCAATTAGGGCAGCATCCTTGAGTGCTTCCACTAAGCAGAAAAAATCCTCTGTCTTGTCAAAAGATGTTGCAAAGAACCTACCTGGCACATTTTCCCATTTCTGGGACACTAAGTTCACTCACCAGGTCTGACACACTTCCACATTTCGTTCCTTTTTTTTCTTTTTTGTGAAATTCTTACCACCTACCCCCACCTATCCCATGTTGATTTTATCACAGTTCTTGGAAATATCCGCATACTGTTAAAGCATTTCACTAAATAAAGAAAATAGCTGCAACTTCAACTAATAGTTTTCATGGTAGAAGAAGGAGAGCCAATTAGCGGGAGAAGAAGGGGAAGAGTGGAAGCGAGAGTGGAAACGAGCAGATGAGCAAGCAAGGATGGCTTTTCACCATCTTATTTATTTCCCTTATTATCCTACTTATTATCAGTTGTTGTGAATGTTATGACTATTTCATTGTAAGCTGCCCAGAGTCGCAGCTTATTAGAGAGAGAGAGAGGCAGGCAGGCAACGTCTTAGAAAAGAGAGTCCTTTTGCAAGCAGGTAATTTCAATTATTGTTGCAAGGTGAGTCATCATGAAGAGCAATTGCAAAGGAGCAGTACCCCCTTCTGGGCAACTCAGTCATCTGTTGTGGATGCTGCTCCCGTGAGTGAAAAATATTCAAACTCACGTCCAAGGAGAAGAAATGGAAAACGGACAAGGCTGGAGGAAAGGATCTTACTGGCTTAAGAAAGAGGAGAGATCCTTCATTAGTAAATCTGGGGATCTGACCCGTGCGCATACTGGGAAAGCGGCAGATATTCTGTTGCCTTGAATGATCATGTTGAGCTGCAGTTGTATTGCGCAATACAGCCACCGCCATGGCTCAGAGTCAAAACGCAGATCTTCTGTGGTTTTTCAGGCTTTTGCTACTGCTGCTGATTCTTGCACAGCGGCTTTAAATAGTGGCTATTATTTTGTTCACTCACCCCATTTATGACCTCTTGTTGACTTAGCTCTGGCATTCAGGTAACCGCAGAGCTGATCTATATGTTAGCGTTTCTTTATTAATCTAAACGCATGTGTGAGGCTCAGAGGATCAGGGTTAGTCGGTGCAGTTCTAGTCAGCAGGTTACTGAAGCTGTAAGGTCACAAGATTTTCTCCAAGTGCGTGCCAAGTTCCTGCTCTCCCCAGATAAGGTTAATGGACTTCATGAAGGGTTGAACCTTTGGCATTTGTGTGTGCAGTGATTCCTGGCTGATCCCCTTCTCAACCCCTGGCTCCACCCTTCCTTCTTCCATAACACGCTTTATTTTTAAGAAAATTGTAGCTTGTAAATTTAAAATTCCCAGGTTGAGAAGCAGAAACTGGGAATTTGGGTTGATGAGCACAACTTTAATGATTTTTCAAGGCATCTCTGCCTAGGTATAGGTGAGAATTATCCTGCATTAATGATTTTATGCTCATTCTAATAACCCATCCTGAGCCTCTGGAAGAGGAGCGGTGCATATTTAAATCAACACATATGAAAATATCCCTCAGATACCCACCTCATGGCCGCCACAATCGCATTTCTCTCCAGGTTCCAAAATACCATTCCCACAAGACGGCTTGCCTTTGGACATTCTCTTCCGAGGGTATATTAGTAAATCTGGCCGATTGGAAAGGCAAGGAGCACTTCTGAACTTAATGAAATTTTGGAAGTCTACAACACTACAGCTGCTGAATTTTCTAATTCCATTTGAATTACTGAAGAAAAAAAGCAAAACAAATAAAAGAACATGATCACCTATAAGCTACTCTTTCCAATATGTACGTACCACAAACATACATCACATCATAACTTGTGTGCGTGCAGTTAGTTAAGCAAGAGAAACAAAACTAAAGAGCACATATATGTTTTCTATTGATGCTGATCACTGTGCTTATCAACAGAGGTGCAGAAATTTCTCATACTTGAGGGGAACAACCAAATGAAAACATAACAAAGGTTGTACAAATAGATAATCCTCGACTTACAGGAAATCAACCCCGATTGCTCATTGGAGGGACAGATACTGAAGCTGCAGCTCAAGTACTTTGGCCACATAATGCGCAGGGAGGACTCATTGGAAAAGACCGTGATGCTGGGAAGGATTGAAGGGAAGAGGAGGAGGGGACGGTGGAGGATGGGATGGATGGATAGTACAGTCAGTGTGATGAGCATGGGCTTGGGAAGACTCCGGGAGGCAGTGCAGGACAGGGGGGCCTGGTGTACTGCAGTCCATGGGGTTGCGAAGAGTCAGGCATGACTGCACGACTGAACAACAACAAACCCCATTTTTAGTACCCAAACTCTGTTAAGTTTCCTGGAATCCAGCAGTTACTGGTGCTCAGATCAATTGTATACAGCAGAGTTGCTCAATCTCAAAAACTTGAAGATGGATGGACCAGAATTTGAAGTCCACCCAACTTCAAGTTGCTGAGGTTCAGAAACATTGATATAAATGAACACACAGTCTCTGTCTTCCATCCTTTCATCATGACATCACTCACAAAGTAGGGACAGTGTCTGTGTTGCCCACCCTTGCTTTTCCTGCAGATGCTATGCTTCTCTTAATCCTTGAGTTTTGTTCCCGGTGCATTTACACCTCCTGAATCAAAGAGTTAAGAGAAAATCATCTGGCCATTGGGTGAGATTCAAGGTGACGCCAGGAGGTGAGGGAAATGCATTCTTCCAGCCATTGATCTTTTAAGGCAAGCACATATCTTCACCGGACAAGACCACCCCATCTTCCCCTTGAAAACCCCAGAAGTTCATGGATCTCCAAGGAAAATGTTTTCCTCTGCAATTACTGCCAGAGCATAAAGAGACTCTTTGGTAGCCCCAAAGGAGGGAACCGAGGATAGAAAAGGAGAAGCAAATCCCATCACCCTCACCTTAATAGGGGCTTCCATCAAAATTATAATCTTCCTGCTCAGTTCTAAATAAAAGAATGAAATGGAGGCTCTTGACAGACCATTCCGATAAATCAAGAGCAGTTTGACAGAACTAAGTATTTACAAGGTACATGTAATGGAAATTTCTGACAAAGGCAGTATAATTATTTAGCATCCTTGGAACGTAAGGCTGAAATAAGGGAGGAGGAGGAGGAGACATTCATCCCATCCCAGGGTCCATCAAACAATCTAGCCCCTGAGCCTTTCCCATAAATCAGCAGTCTAATAATAAGCTTTCAAATCCAACTGAATGCAGAAATAATTTTATTAGGCAGAAATAATACGAATGTCCCTGGCCACATAGATTTCAAGAGGCCTTATGCTTCATCATTATGAGCTGCTGAAAGGCAAAAAGAAGCATCCATCATATTCCTTCCACTTCCAGAAATAGAAAACAGAGCAGCTGCCACCATTTTGGATCAAATCATGGGATTTCAGATTATCTCAGATGAATTGGCGCTTCCTCGCGTCATTTTTTTTTATTATTTATTTTGCACCATCTCAGGAATGACTTCTAAAGAAAAAATGAAATGGGTCTGGGGAGGTTAGTGTTCACAGCCAAGCCACAGTTCCCATTCTCCGGTGACCTTTCGTCGAGATCCTTCTGTAACGTCTCGGAGCTGTCTCCGATGGCTCTTTTACTGCCTGCAATCTCAGGCTGACCTTCCCCGCTTTTAAAAGAGGCTCTTTAAACCTTGGCACGGGGAAGTGGCTCTCAACACTCAACGAGCACAGCTGCATGCAGAAAGTTAGCCACCTCTGGACAGAGAAGAGTCGCTGGAGAAGATCAGCAAGGAGGGGGAAAGCGCGTTGCTCTCGTTGACGAGTGGGCAAGCCAAACCGTTGATCTGGAGGGCCACGCGGTCTATTTTAGCTCGGCTCTTCTTGTGGTCTTCCCAGGAACCCTGGTCGTGGGACTCACACCTTTTGAGTCGAGTCAAGCATTTTTTCATGGTCCTCCTTCACTTCTATCTTCTTCTCTGTTTCTGTTGACATCTCCAAGGTATCTTCCCTTTAAAAATGGAATTTCTCCTCTCCTGTCTTTCGATGTAGCCTGCAACGTGTAAGATATTCTTTCATTCTTTCATCTACCATTCCACTGTGATGCTTTTGGGGTTTTGTTTTTATTAAATGTATATGCCGCCGAAATCCGAAGACTCTCGGCGGCTAACAACAGTAAAAAACAATATGTTAAAAACAATTAAAATAGAAATTAAAAAAAA
>JANHZU010001708.1:151001-165165 GCA_032468055.1 Acrochordus granulatus
TCCACGGGAGAAGGAAATGGCAACCCACTCCAATATCCTTGACAAGAAAATTCCATGCACAGAAAAAAAAGGCTGAATCTGAGCGCGCTCTTTGGTCTGGATGTACGGCACCGACCCGCACACTAGCGAACGGGCTTCCTGGGTTCATACGACTTCTTAAGACACAGAAAGTCCAGCTGAACTAAGCGTACGGTGCAAATCCATCTCTCCTTTCACTGATTAATTCACTTGCGGCACCGTCCGATTCCAAGCGGGTGTGTTAGATCGTCAGATGAACTGGTTTTGCGTGTTGGTTAATCCAGCCACTCAAGCTGGATAAATAAACTGGCTTTGCGTGACACAACACGCACAAACCCCAATTCCCTGATACAACTTTAACTCTCGCTAACCAAGCATAGCCCTACTTAGCAACTGTGTTGTGTGAACCGGATTTCTCTTTCTGGTAGAGATTAATACCACCATCAGGTTCAACTGGAGTCAGCAACAAGTTGAGTCTTGCCAACAATACGGATTTATAATTTTCAGTAGCCTCTTCGTGTTACCCATTCAGCAGAGCTCATCTGGTTGCAGCTACAAGCTTGATATGCTTTAAAGCATCTACTGTACTAAGCTTAGTTTGACCTCGCAGAAATTTTAGATTTTTTTCTTTTATCTCTCAATATATTTAGCTTTCATAGCCACTTTCTCTCTCCTTATTTTTCATACTTATGTCACCTGAATATTGGCAAGCTTCATGCTTTCAGAAGTCAATCATATTTAAGCTCTGGCATGTAAGGATAAATTAAAGGTAGTGAATATGGTATATTAAATGCTTCCCCCATTGGAGGAATATTCCTCACCAAGTTAGTCTGTCTACCTTTAGAGATCTGGGAAGGGGTGGGGGGTTCTCAGTGTTTGTGTGTGGGAGACAGTGATGTGCTGAGTGAGGTTTTTTTTTTCTTTCTTCCAGCACTTATGTGTATCTATGTTATTTTGAATTTTGGTTTTTTACATTTTATTTATCATGTGGTTCTGAACTGATTTTTACTACGACCAAATCTAAAAATTAAAAAACAAACCACTAAACCGCATCTTCATGAAAGGCAAGTTGCTAGACCTAGGGCATGCTTATTCAGACACAGACATCCATTGATTTAGCATGGCATGAACCAAGCCCAGTGTCAGATTCAGATTCTTTATTGGCCAAGCACGGTTAGACATGCAAGGAATTTGACACCCGTACAGCAGCTCTCAGTATACTTGCAAGACAACAGTAAATAAAAATAAATATATCCAAATTATGCAGCCAGTAGAAAGGGAATGTTATAAAGTGTAGAGTTAGAAATCCTATATGTTGATAAATGTGTAAATACATTAGACAGAATTTTGGGTTAATTTCATACAGTGCAGGTCAAGTCTTCAGGTGAATGACGGCACCGAGGAAAAAACAGTGCCTGTGTCTGGTTGTTTTGGTATGCGATACTCTATACCACCATCCAGAGGGGAGAGGTTCAAACAAGTTATGATCAGGATGAGAGGGGTCTGCAGATATCTTCTCCAACCTTTTTTTAACCCTTTCGATATACAGGTCCTCTATGGAGGGCAGGCTAGCTGCAACTATTCTTTCTGCAGTCTTGACTGTCATATATTAAATGAGCTGTGGTTGAATAAATCATGGCTTAGAATGATATGCAGCTGATTTTCCAGTGTACGGGTGGTCCTCTTTTAATGACCACTCATTCAGCAACCATTCAAACTTACAGTGCTACTGAATGAGTCGTAGTTACAACCGGTCCTCAAGAGTTTCAACTGTCAGTGTCCCCATGGTTATGTGATTGAGATTTCTGAAGTTCCCCGCCTAGCTTCCCACAAGCAAAGTACATTGCGAAGCCAGCAGGAAGTGAAAAGTCAGTCATGCGAATCCTCACTTAACAGTGGCAACTGGACTGCCAGAACTGCTATCGCGAAGCAATGCAGTTACATGACATTGTGTTTTATGAGCATATCACTTAGCGACCGCAATTCCAGTCTCAACTGCCATTGTAAAACGAGGACTACCTGTAGTGGGTATTGTGATGGCTGATACACTACAGGTACAAATGTCCCCATGAATTTGCCATGTCATTTTCACAATACAAACCATCTGAGTAGCAAAACTGAGGTTATTTCAGTCATTCAGCAATCTCTTCTGGGTCTTTCAAGAGCAAGCTCTTTTGCACTTTCTGCTATCAAGTTTTTAATTGCACTTACTTACAGACGGTTTCTCACAAGATCTTGTACCGCGCAAGCTTCTGTGATGATAAATTGGAAGCACTGAACCAGACCATCATTAAAAAAAATAGGCTGCTACCTGGCTTTCATTCAGGTGCTCAAGGGGACTTAGGCAGCAGTTCCTCCTTCAGTTATTCCCAACAGCCAGCCTGTTTGGATCAACACAGGTTCACCCAGTGAGTTTATACCACGTGTGGCACAACGCAGCCAACTGGGACTTATTCAATACACTATGGTTGAATAACAGCTGGTCATGAGCTGGGTGAGGTGAAAAAGCCTGAGCGGATTTGGAAGAACAAAATTCAAAACCTGCACACTGAGCTGTAGGAGTCTAATGGGATTTGCGTACAGAATTGACCATATGGCAATATTTGTGGGACTAAATCATTCAAGTCTTTTATTAACACAAAAGAATACATATATACAAACACTGTTAAAAACTCTCTTTTGGCAAGAAATGATGTGTACATTTATCAAACAAGAGTACAGGTAGTCCTCTACTTAGCAACCAGCACTGAAAAAACTGACTTTATGACCAGTCCTCGTGCAGCATTCCCAAGATCATGTGCTCAAAATTGGACTCTCGGCAATCAGCATGTATTTACAATGGTTGCAACGTCCTGAGGTCACGTGATCACCATTTGCGACCTCCCCAGCTAGCTTTCAACAAGCAAAGTCAATGGGGGAAGTCAGATTCACTGAACCACCACATGATTCACTTAATGACTGCAGTGATTCTCTTAACAGTCATGGCAAAAATGGTCATAAAATCATGCACAATTCACTGAACAACCATCTTGCTTAGCAATGGAAATTCTGGTCTGAATTACAGTTGTAAGTCAAGGACTACCTGTATGTTGAACAGCTGATGCCACTTGGGAATAAATCAACATAATTTATTCATAATTATTTCACTCTTCAGCATACTGATTTGCAAGAATCCTTGTCCATTATGAACTAACCATACTCTGCCTTACCAGGAGATAACCTTGTCTAATAGCAATGCCACTCTATGACCCAGAAACCAGCAGAATCTTTTCATTTAAACTCTGGCTTAATCAATGTGCAAGGATTGGCACAATTCAATTCAACAAGATTTTGCCCATAGACACGTCCCTGACTGATCTGAAGAAGCAACATTTTAAGGTTAAACTGGATTCTTCAGCAGACTAGTCAGATTTTAAAGTGCTCATGCCATTGTCAAACGGTTCAGATAATAAAAGGGATTTTCCACCAGGGCAAATATTAGAGCAAATAGGTTACATTGGGAAATGTGCAGACTGCCCATGAAGTTAACATATTTAGTCAGCAGCTTGGGTGTTCATACCCTCAAAATCACAGCTTTGCCATGGTTTCCGTCTGTCTCTTTGTATTTGCAGTGGTGCCCATTAGCTTGGCATAGAAAAGCACACCGAAAGCTGGCACTCATTTGTGCAGTCTTAGCACTATTTGTGTAGCATTTTTCGGTGACCGTGAAAAATGCAGACGATATTCAGAAGGGAGACACCCTGCACTTCTTCTGTACCCAAATCAAATATGAAAAGTTTATTTCAATCCCCAAATATAGTATAATGAACTAGACCAGGGTTTTTCAAACTGAGTTCCGTGCAAATCTGGGGTTCTGTGAGGACCCAGATGCGTCCTGCAGCATTAAGGAGGAGTCCATCTCCAAAATGGAATGGGGGGAGGATTGAACACTCTCAGCCATGCTACCCCCAGAAAGGGCAAGGCTTGTCAGCTGACACCCAAAAGCCTACCTCTCTTAATCCAGGACTTATAAAATAAACAGGTTCCATGGCCTGAAAAACGGGTGAAAATTCCTGAACTAGCCGATGTCCACACAATACCAATCAGTGTATAGTTTTCATGGCTAAGTTCAGGCACTGGTTTTCATAACTTTTTCAAAAAAAAGACAGCTAGAATGTTCAGAGTTTTAGCAAATCCAGGACAGTTAACAAGTAGTCCTTGACTTATAACCATTTATATAGTGCCCATTCAGAGTTACAACAGCACTGACAAAAGTGATTTACAACTGGTCCTCACACTTACAGCTGTCACAGCTTCTCCCCAATCACATGATCAAAATTTGGGCATGTATTTATGACAGTTGCAATGACCTGGGGTAATTTGTGATCTTCTGAAAAGCAAATTTAACGGGGGAAGCTAGATTTGCTTAATGACTGCATGATTCACTTAACTGCAATGATCTGGTTTACAACCATGGCAAAAAGTGGTTGTTAACTGGGCATGATTCGTTTAATAATCACTTTGCTTACCAATGGAAATTCTGGTCCCAATTGTAGTCATAAGTCGAGAACTATCTGTAACTGCTTTTAAAACTTTTAGGCCACTTATTCCCTACCAAGCCACAATTCTTGTACCATCATTTAGAGTAACCAGTAGTGGTTAACTGGATGAATTTCCTATGTTAGTACTTGTTAAAAAGGGTTAAACACCCTAAAATCTGTTATTAAATACAGCTATAAGCCCAGCCAGCAGATAGAACCAGCTCTAATACCTGTTGATAGTCAACAAGTGTTAAAAACTATGAACATGCTAACAGTGCATATCATTAACTTTTAGGAAACAGAAAGTACCCAGAAGTTTGTTGTGCAATTGTCCTGCCTCAATTTTGGCAGAAGCAAGGTGTCCGCAAGACATGGTAAAAAAAGTCAAGTTGGCGGACATGATACAGGTAGTCCTCATTTAGCAACTGTTTGAACTTACGAAGGTGATGAAAAAGTAATTTTACATCCAGTCCTCACATTGATGACTTTTGCAGGTCTGTAAAGCAAAAGCAAGCTGAAGGAAGATTATATCAGGGTCACAGTCTCAATTAACAAATACTCTACTTAACAACTGAGTTTCTGATCCCAATTATGACCATTAAAGGAGGACTATCTATAGTGTGGATGAAGCTCCACCCATTTTTATGCAGGTGCATTTAAATGGGAAGAGCATGGATTACATCTTCATGGCCACCGCTTTGGACTTTTTGACATCCTGCACACTCTCCAAAGTACTGGAGGAGGGAGGATCAGCAATGTACAGTCAGGGCCCTTGGTTTGGTAGCCCCGCTTGGCTAAGCTTGCAATCTTATACCCATTGAACAAAAGTTCCATTGCACTCAATGGGTCTTACTCTAAACAGAGAGGAATAAAATTGCACGCTCGCTATTTGTCACATTTTCTCATGTCTTTTAGCTTCATGCATTTCCAGATAAGAAATTCTAATCCACGCAAAGCAATTTAATTTTGTTTTCTATTCCTGGGTTGGTCTACCTTGGACCAAGCGTGAATCTATCTTGATGCAACTACAGGTGAAGACAGATGTTAACATTTTTAGGAAAAGTGCAGTGATCAGACCATGCCTGTCAGCCATACAAAAATGTGGCACTTTCCTAGCTCTATATTTTGAGCAACTGATGCAAACCAAGCATATTACATGCAAGCCTTGATCCACATGTCAGATTTTAGGTTGTCCATCCTTTAAAGTGCACACGCACATTTACACACGTCGGTTGTTTGCAGTATTTTCAGGGGGAAAAATCAAGAATAGCCCCAATGCTTCCAAGGCACAAGACATCTTGGAAGACTTGAAAAACAGGCATCCTCCAGTCAGTACTGTCCATATCTGGTTTATCTCCCAACTGTGCAGAACTGCATTTGATAATGACACTTTTCAGTATAGTAAAATAGATTTTAGTGAAGCAGAATTAGACTGCTTGATCAGCTTACTGGTCCATACAAAATGTTATGCCTGCTTTCCCTTGACTGATTTTATTTTTTGGAAAAACCATCAGGGACCGGCACGTGGAGTAGATTGCATATGTCAAGTATCATATGATTAAATCTAATCATAAAAAGAAGGAAGAGGCAGTTGCATCCAAAACATTTTTCCCCTTCAAGCTGATATTGTCCAGCAATGCAGCCCAAATGTCCTAATTCAGACAGTTTTCACAGACTTGGTGATTTTAATTCCTGGAGAGGTATTTGATAAGTGTTTACATTCCTTGGTTCTGCATTTCATGCTTGCTTCTGTATTTTCTTTCCTCTTTATCGAGGGCCAAGGAGGAAAAGACAGTTTCAAGAGTCACTGGATAGAAGATTGAGGCAGCTCTGTCCTAATAAGGGTGGAGGGGCTTGCAAAAGGCAAACAAGATTTTATATAGGAGGCAAAGGGGCTGGTCGGGAAGGAAAAATCTGGCCCGGTGCTTTTGTGATTTTCAGCACTGGAGGTGGAGGCCTGTAATGAGAAGAGAGAGTCAAGCATCAGCCTGTGGGTCAAGAATGCACCATTCCTGGTCATCAGCAAAGCTGAGCATTAGCAGCCTCCAAATGTGGTTGGCTGCAACTTTCCATATAGCCAGTGGTGTGTATTGGGGGCTGAAGACTTATAGCTTCTCTGTCCTGAATCAATATGCTATATACAACTCAGAGAGACTGATAAGTCCTGGGCAAGGATTGAAAGGGGCACTTGGCTTTGATTGTATCTTTAGTAAAATCCAGTACAATAATTATTTTATTCATTAAATAATGAATTTATTTAAATTCATTGGCATTTAAATAAATCTTTGCTGTAGTAGAAAAGTAAAAGGATTTGTGGCTAGGATTTCAGCTCAGAAAGTCTTAACATGCTGCAGTAAGTCAATGAACCATGTTTTCTTCATAAGTGTTTATTGAAGGTAAACACTTGTATTTGTGGAACTCCAGCAGAAGAAGACACATATTATTTGATTGTGAACTATATGAAAAAGACATATATCTCAGACCATATATTAGACAGACAAACTATTGGGACCCTTATATGAAACAACCTATTTCATGTGCAATCAGAACTCAAAAATCACATATCACATGGCCCTTTATTTGAATAAAATGGTTCAGTTGATACGTGGATCAGATCAGGGTAAATTGTAGGGGGGACACAGAAACATGATATTTCATTCCTTATTCTTTTCGTTTAAGGTTTCTTGTGTTCCACTTTTACATATCATTTCACTGTATAATGTTTTATGTTTTATCCTGTATTTTGATATGGCCTGTAGGTTAATCAGCAATAAAGTTCATTTGAATAAATCAAAAGTGGTTGAGTTTGCACAAGAAACTAAGGCACTGATCATGGTTTATAAGGCAAAATGTAAGCAAATATGGAACAAGCCACCTTTTATCTTAGTGCAACGCATAAAAATAGTCATCTTCAAAGGAACTTGAACTCCTGGTGACTTCATGGACACATCCTGATTGTTTTCTTAGCAGCAGCATATTTTTCAACTACCCAATCTTGGTCTCCCCTCCAAGTTCTAATTCACATACATCCTTACTTAGCATCTCAGCCCAGATTATCAGGGAGATGCTATTGACCAGACCTGTCCTATTAAATAAACTTAATTTTGTAAGTCATTGTTAAAGGTTAAAAATGTCCCTTGAAATGGGAGAGTTTATTAATTGAGAATAAAGATGATGGGAGGGTCTCTTTTGGGATGGGGGTGATGATTAAATGTCATTTTATTCTGGATACATACAGCATTAAATCAAGAGTTGAGTCTATTCTCTCTTGGTGTCCCTTCTCTCATAACTTGATTTTGTATTCTGGTTATGTTATGTGATTTCTTCAACTGAGAAAAACTTGGAAATTTTCTATTATAGCATCTGAGATAATAAGAAAGGAGAAAGCACAAAACCAAACTCACTCCAGCATGGAATCCTCATCGATGAACAAGATGTGTATAGAAATGCTATACTGGAGCAATTTGGTTCTAAGGACATCTTGTTTTTCTGCCAGAATATCCTATTTTCGCCTGCAACAGGCCAGTCTGACCTTTCCAGAAGTTCATCTATTTCCAGAAATGAATTACCTGGAAATGCCACCAAAAATCACTTCTAGCTCCAAGCAATCTATTCCTGGAATTGCACAAATCATTTTTTGAAGGAACTTTCTGGGGTAAACAGAACTTTCCGGGAGAAAAATAAAATACGATGAAACCAAGCTGCTTTAACAGTGAATCTTCTGCCCATATGCTGCCTGAACTCATCCTTGGGTGAATATGCATTATTCTTAACAATCCTCTTCTCCCAGTTATGAACAGCAAATACGGAGCTCAGATATTTCCTCCTTGCTAAGCTAGGCTAGGGTGAGAGTTAACCAACTGACCCAGGATGGCTTAGTGAAGCCAGAGGGGGGCTGAAATGGAAGCCCCGGATCAGTTGTAAGGCTCAAAGAACAGGCCCAGCCTGTGCAGCTCTAATGACCAGGTTTATTGAAGCTACAAGGTCAAGAGAATTTCTCCCAACGGCCACCAAGCATCTAGGTTCCCCAGATAAGGCTAACGGTCTTCAAGAGGGCTTGGACCTTTGGCATTTGTATGAGCATAGTGACTGATCCCTCTCTTCACCCCTGGCTTCGCCCTTCCTTCCCCTACACTAGCATTAGAAATGCTATTAAGCTCCTGAACAAGGAAATCTTCCCACACCAAGTTAGAGATGGTGTTAGAATTCTCCATCCTCCCAATACTGACCTTGGCGGGACATGTTGCTGGTCCATGGATGACACTGCCTGTGTGGGAGAAGGAAATAAAGGAAGAGCCTGATTAGGTTCTCCCAGAGATGACTGAGGAATGGGTACAATTGTGCATCACAGAACCATGGAAATGTATTGTTCAGCTATTTTCTGGCTCACCTGCACTGTTTTCCCCATCCATCCATCCATCCATCCATCCATCTAGACAAGGTGACAGTCTTTAGCTTAGTGTGAGAATATTTGCTTTGCATGCAGCAGATCAATTCAATCGTTGGTGTACCAAGGGAAGGCTGAAGAGTCTCACACAAAATTTTGTGGAACTGCTCTATGTCTGAGCACTGTACTCACACAGGATGGGAACCAGATCAGTTATAGATTATGCAGATACAACAAACTATGCTTGGTGGTATAACTCTGGCCTGGTTCTCTGCTGGAGCGTATGCATGTGTGCAAACCCAGGTGATTTGGTTTAGTTATGGCTCAGCACATTATGCAAATCTAGAAGAGGAGAACTAATAACTAGCCCATAAATGTTCTGCTCCAATATGAAGATAAACAGATAAAACACCTGGTTTGATATAAAGGATCATTTTATGATCATTTTGGCTGCTTGTTTTATTTAAATCCAAATTTTATACCTACTCCAATCCAAACTGATTCTTGGAAGTTAAAAAATAAAAGCATCCAATTACATAATCCAAAATAAAGTTAAAAGAGCATTTAAATTAAACTTAAGCCCAAAACATAGGAACAATTCCCAGGGTAGCTCTATCTCAGTAACCCACAGAGTTCTATGAACTCCCAAAATGAGATATTAAAGATGCATGCCATCTTTCTCACTTCTATTCCCTAAGGCTCTACAACAGAACCAGCCCCATAGCCCTCCTTTGTTCTGGAGTAAAAATTATTTCCTGCCTACAGTTGATAAACAAACCTGGTTCATAAACTTTGCAAATCAATGACAAAAAAATATTAATTACTTACTGTCTGGGTTAATAGAGCATTATTCCAGTTCACTGGATTGGAAGGAGGTGCTTTTCAATTTAAAAAAGATTATTTTATGAATAATATAAATAAAAAGTGAGAAAGATTTAACACCATCTCCTTTACAGGAACACCTCTAAGCTCCAGACAGGCCCAACAGAGGCAGGCTTTATAAAGGAAGCTTCTGGCAATAAAAGGGAGGGTGTGTCCACCATGTGCATTGCTTGAAAAAAGATGCTGTGATCTGGCTGAAAAAATAAAGTGAAGGTGGGACCACAGAGAGTACCCCAGGGACAGGAGGAGCAGGCAAGGAACAAATTCACACCTACCACAATAGCCTTTTGTGAACAGCCAAGCCTCAAGCTCGTAGCTGCCTTCTGAGAGACAGCCCCTGACATGCTTCTTACTTAGGACTTGCTGAAAATTATGTCTGTTTCTTCCTCTTTGATGAGCATTACAAAATGCTCCATAATGTAGCAGGGCTGAATGTAGCAGGGCTGCATGAGACCACCAGCAGGATCTGACCATGGAAGCTATCTAACTGAGTTTCATCTTATAAACTATAACTCCTGAATACACAGTTGAAAAGGACCTATATAACTCCACAGTTCTGATGAGAGTTTCTCAACCTTGGCAACTTTAAGATGTGTGGACTTCGACTCCCAGAATTCCCCAGCCAGCCACACATTTTAAAGAAGCCAAGGTTGGTTCACATAATCAGTTTTGTAGACTTTGTTGCATTCTATCATTTGCTTTACTTTAGAAGGCGGTTGATGATTATAACCAAGTTTGATCATAATACTCCTGACATCAACCAACTGCCAACAGTTCCTTTCTCAGCAGCTTTCCAAGAGGGACTTCCAAAATAAAAGAACTAAAGATCTTCCACAAAGTGTTGATTCCTTGTTCTTTGGGAAGAAACCACAAACGCTTACATTTGTAGAGTAAGACAGCTGGCATCCCCATTCATTCTAACTGGAGTTTTTCCTCCCATTTTTCCTTAAAACCACCAAGATTGGGAAATAGTGGAAATGTTGCTGTTCTTACTGCTGTTGATGATGCACTCCTGGAAGCATATGGAAAGTTGCGTGGACATTCGGTTGAAACAGCCTGCTGCCTACTGATATGTGATCTGCGAAAACACCTAAACAAATAGATGATATATATATTATATAAATTATTAATATGAAATATAAGTAAATTTAATATAATTATTTAGTAATATAAATAATATAATTTTTAATAATATAATTATAAAGAGAGAGAGATAGCGATAGATAGGCTCAAAATTTTCACTTATCACTCTTTAGCTTGTTATGTGAGAACCTGTCTGTGTATTCTGTTTCTTGTCCCCTTTTGAGAAACATATATATTTCTTACCATTTTTTTTCTTTTTCATATGGGATTGGAAAAGACTCCTGGATAGAAGTCAAAATGTTTTCTGGTTACATAAACCCAGTTGCCTTTTTTTAGAAAGTTTGCATTTTTTGTGATTTTGCTACAACTCATGATCTGGATTAATGAGCACATACATGGACAGATAGATACATACTTAGTACAACTTGAAGTCTCTGAGAAAGACAAAATTGCTTGGCTGAAGGGTGTTTTTATATGCTGTTTGTATCAGCATCTCTATCCCAGGTGGAGCATTCATACCAAATACATATATTTTGAAAAATTACAGATTTCAACCCTTGACTAGGCTTTTGATGCTCATAATTCTCAAGTTATGTTTAAGAATCAAATAATTTGGAGGAAGCTTTTTATGTATGCAGATATTATATGCTTTTAAAGCAATATTTTAGAATGTATAATTTGAGCAATATTGGTTATATTAATTAACTAGTTATTAACTAATACATAACCCAATTCAAATACTAACTTATTTTAATACTGATATATTATTTCAAATTGATATAAGATACTCCAACATGCAGTCTTCCTGAATATTTTTGCTAATTTTGCTTTGTTTGTAAATAGCCTTTTTATCTTTTTTTAATTCTCTTTTTATTTCTTTCTGGGATTGTATTTGCAAAATTAATCTTTTTTAAAAAAAGAGAAACAACAGAAGTAAATAAATAAATTCTGGGTTCAATTATAGTAATAAATCAATGATTTGTATACACACGCATAGATATATATTCTATATTCCACGTTGTCTAAATCTTAGTAATGCTGAAAGTCTTGCAAAAGGGTATAGATGAAATAGTCAAAAAGATTTGTTGCTCTGCACAACAGGAGTACCCAAGTTACCACCCAAAATTACCCGCTAGTGCCATGAAAATTGTGGTCTGCCAGTTTAAATAATATTTAGCTATAAAAACAAATGTTCTAATTTAGGATCAAGGCAGGATTGGTGTTTCCCTGATGGCTGAGATCCCATCAACCTGTCAGGTGTTTGCTTCAACTGGCCTTTTTAAGAAAACCCCAATTTTCCAGACCCTCCTTTATGTCCTCATATACAAAACAGAAAGTAGATATTATACACAAAAGACATGGGTTGTTCTTTTTAAAAAAACAAAGCTTGGTTTTTCTGCAGAGATTTTCAGAGCAAAATAGAGGAGAGGGGGGGAAACTTACCTGCAACAGGTGCCCATCAGAGGCAACAAGGAAGAGGTTATTTGATTTCTTCTACAATAAACAACGAATAAAATAATCACGGTGAGGACTATAAACATGAATGCCATTATCCAGTTTCGTGTTGCTGTATCTCTGTCTGAAAAAAGGAAAGAAGGAAGGGTTAGCCTTTTTCATTTTTCTGAAGGATTTCTTTTCCCCAGGATTGCATCACACACATTTTCAACCCACGTTTAGGAGGAAGAGGAACAGAACAGCTTAATTTATTTAATCAACTTCTCTTCCACTTTTCCCCAGGTTAAGACTGCCAAATGTATAAACCACCAGGCAATAAAAACTGATTTCGTCAAAAAGGTGTGTAAAGATCTACTTAGAGACAAATGTCTGGTGGATAATGTGAACTGATTTTTTTTCCAGGAAAAAAAATCTAAGGGACTGTTTTCCTTTTCTAAGTTGACAGGGATATAATTTCTCACCTTTGTTTCATCTAATTATTTTCTAAGATCTTAGGGAGTAATTAACAAGAGGTGTGTTTTTTTGGGAGAGTGGGTCAATTTATAGACAGCTAAAAGCAAAACTGGGGCGTGGTGGCCAAACGGTTAAGACGCTGGGCTTGCTGGATGCAAGTCAGCAGCCTGAGTTCGAGACGCAGGCGCTGCACAATGGGGTGAGCGCCTGCTATTCACCCCAGCTCCCGCCAACCTAGCAGTTTGAAAGCATGTAAAATGCAAGTAGACAAATAGGTACCACCTAAATTGGTAGGAAGGTAACCGTTCCATGTGCCTTGGCATATAATCATGCTGGCCATATGACCACAGAAGCGTCTTCGGACACCTCTGGCTCTTCAACTATGAAATGGAGATGATAGCCACCTGCTAGAGTTGGACACAACTGGCAGGGGAAACCTTTATCTTTATCTTAAAATCAAAATTAACTTATAGGAATAGTTATAAATTTTAAGTGTAACGCAACATTACATGCAGTGTGATGTTTATGAATGATGCACAAATATTCCAGATGGAGAAAATAAAACCACATAGAAAATTACTGACATCATATACTAGTCATCTAATATAGAACATTTTAAAACATACCGTTTCAGGGCTGGAGAAGGGGAAATAGATTTTAATAGGAGTGAAGGAGTTTTCCTCATAAAACAAGTTTTGATATTGGAAGCCTTTCTCCTACACACATAGAAATGTTGTATCATGTGCTTAATTTGCAATTCTTTATGGCCATAATTCTGTAGGAGAGTAAAGTGAAGTGCCCTTTTGAGTAGCCACATTAGGCTACTGTCTACACTGTCAGTTTTAAATAAATTCAATGAGATATATATACAGCAAACACCTCTGAAAAGTAGCTTGCTTTGGTTTGGGTTGGGCTCCTTTGGCAGAAGTTGTATTCAAGATAAAAAGAAGTGCCAGTGGCTACAAAACTCCCACCACTAGACCACAGAATCTCCCAGGAGGTGGCAATATCTAAACCAGGGGTATCCAAGCTTGGCAACTTTAAGATGTGTGGACTTCAACTTCCAGAACTCAAGTTGCCAAGCTTGGACACCCCTGATCTCCACCAAGGTGCCTTTTCCTATTGGAAGCAAAACAGGATGGTGAGTGACCATAACTACCAGGTCAGCCACTGTGAAAGAAGAGAAACTTACATCTTTTCCAGACCCCAGTAGGGAGAAGAAACAGAAGGATCTGCTATGTTTTCCACTTTGTGGACTTACCGTTGTAAGTAGGTCCGCTGTCTATACTTCCACCATATCCGGGGGAATCGCAGTAGGGAGGAGCCCACTCTGAGTCACAGTGGCAATTTTTATTGCTGTTGCAAA
>JANHZU010001708.1:182903-199962 GCA_032468055.1 Acrochordus granulatus
CGGGCCGGGCTCGGGGCCGCTCCAGTACGGAGGCTGCGCGGCGGGCCTGCCCGTCCCGGGACCCTCCCCGGGGAGGAGCCGGTGGCTCCACCCCACCCGGGGCGCAGGGAGCCGGCTCGGCCGGGAACGGCTGCGGCTGCGGCTGCTACCGCTGCCGTTCTTCCATCCGGCCGGAGGAGTAGCGCGACGGCAAACGGGGCTGCCGATCCCCAGCAATTCCCGGGGAGGGCGGGTGCCCCGGGATGGGCACCGAACGCCTCCCCCCGGCCCCAAATCCCCCCTCCCTTCTTAGGGATGGAGTCTGGGTGGCCCCCCTCCAAAAGAGGACTGTTGGGGAAGCGGGGGCTTAAGGAATAAGGACCCCCGAAGACTGCAGTTCCTGGACTCGGAAAGTCTTCCGTTTGAATGGGAAAAGCCAGGCGACGGGACTGGCTGACCACACCTTTTGGGGGGCCCTCAAGCTAACCATGGTGTGCTTCATCCGACGGGGCACAGCACTTTGGGCTAACACTGCCGCTTGCGGTCTTGCTAATCAGAAGTTGCACAAAAAGCATTTTCTTATAAAATATCCGAGTTCTTTTAGGCATGCCCGCGTCCCGAGTAGATTCGTGTGGATCCATTCCCTGTCCCCAGTCATGGTTATTACTCAGTTGGGAAATTCAGTGCCTTGTGGAACAGAGGCCACCAAGGAAAGAAGACAAGCTTTGGATCTCCTCTCTTCAGAAAAATGCAGAAGAGCCACAATTTCCCAGGCTTCAGTTTAATGGCCTTTCGATGCAAGGGACAAGGTCCATTCATTGATTTAGGTCTACGATCAGTTGCCGTTTAATAGACAATTGGATCCAATGGACCGCTACCGCCCCCCACATAAAGAGGCCGAGCTTTGGTCACGCCGCTGAGGCCACCCTCTTGACTTTTTCTTTCAACCACAACTCGTGGACACCCGCTTATCCAAGACCACACACATCTTACGGTTGCCAAGGTTGAAAAAAGTACAGGACTGCCTTTCAGCTTTCTGCACTAACAACTTTCTGGGTGAACACGCCGGTCCGTAAACGAAACCTTGGAGTTGGTTTGCGCCACACTCCACTCGGCGGTGCTTCCGCGCGTTGTGCAAATGGCAATTTGAGTAAAGCACGCGTCTTGTTTCTTCCTCCAGCAAGTGGCTGCTGCCGCTGCCGCCCCCTATCGGCCATACAGAGGAGCGCCGTTCTTCTTCACCGTCTTCCCTTATTGGATCCCGGCAGCAGCCTGGTGGCCAATCGGAGCTGCGCCCGAGGGAGCGGAAGGACCGCCGACTGAACGAGCCTCTTGATGGTTACGCTTACAGCAGCTCCAGCAGTTGCAATACTCCCAATGACCTCTAGATGGCAGCATACATAGCCCATCTCTGGCCGCTTTGGAGACGACATGCAATCCTGAAGACGCTTTCCGCCTCAGGTTAGTTCGTACCGCTGATCTTGTAAAGTTCAGCATCCTTCTATTTTTAACTCTATGATATATGATGATGACGCTGCACCCGCCTCCAACTTGACAAACCCCGCCTTCGATTGGGCAGAAGCGAGATTCTCGGCCCGCCCTTGCTGAGGACCCGCTCAGAATAAGGTACTTCCGAAGCGGCCTCGCAGGAAGTCGAGAGGCGCCGTTTCCGCTATGGCGGGCGGAGGGCCGGTTTGTTACGCGCTCCTGTGTGGGCAGGCGGCGCTGTTACTGGGCAACCTGCTCCTGCTGCAAGGGGTCTCCCGGAGCCACCAGCAGAACGCCACCGAGAGCCCCGCCGACGCCGGGCAAGAGAGAGAGGGGCAGCCCCCGCCTCACGCCGCCACCGGCGGCCTCTGGGATTACCAAGGGCCTTACGCGCCGCTGATTCGCTGCGACTACCTGTGAGGGCGCGTGGGCGGGGCTTGAGGCGCGCGGGGCGGGGCGGGGGCGGGGCGGAGGAACGTAGAAGACGTCAAGGGGCTGCGGACTGGATCTCGGGGGCCAAAAGCGTCGAAAGGGGGTCCTGCAGACTGGGGGCGAGGCTGGCCCGAGGCTTTGGAGCGGTGAGCGGTCAATGGTCGTGTGTAGGCGCCACACAGCTTCCCCAAGGGAATTCCTCCCCACGGAATCAGAAGGGAGCTAGAGGTCGCCTGGGCTGGCCCCTCTTGGGGCAGGATTTCCGTCCAGCGCTCGTCTTTGCACGGCCAGCAAAGGGGAACCCCTCCTAACTTGGGGCAGCTTGTTCCCCCACCAGGAGCTGATGCCGCTGGGAAGTTTTTGTGATCTGTTAAAATCGCTCTCTTGAATTTGCACAGCGCATGGAAGCACAGCTTGTGTGTGTGTGGTGTGCTGTTGTGTTGTGCAGGTTTAGGTTACGAGCCAGCGTGTTCAGCCCAGAAAACAAGGTTAATTCAGAAAGCTGAAAGCCAGTGTTTTTCAACCTTGGTGGCTTGAAGTGTGTGGACTTCAGCTCCCAGAATTCTCCGGTCAGTGTGCTGGATGGGGAATTCTGGAAGCTGAAGTCCACACACTTTAAGGTCACCAAGGTTGAAGAATATTGGTGTAAGATAATCGTAACTGGAAAGGCAAAAATGTAATTGGCTGGTTTGTCGTTCAGTGGATTGGGTGAAAGCAATTGGTTGTATCCTTATCCAGTATGTTATGAGTATCCTGACTTAACCATGAATTATTGAATTGACCCAGTTAGCTGGATTTGCATTGCCAGCTGAGCCACCAATGAGTCTATCATATTTTGCCTACTATTAGTAAGGTCTGCAAGTTACTGAATGGGTCAAATGGATGAAAGCAGTTCCAGGCAATGGCAAAGCAAATCCTGCCTTTTTTGTACATGTGTCACACAGTATTGCATGCATGTCCAGAAGGCATGAAGTGATGGGATGGTGCTGCTTCTGTCATTTTGAAAGTAACAGCAAACAAACTATTTGCACACATGTGCCAGTGAGCACTTCTCAGTTCATTCTTGTTTACCTTCTCCAGATCTGATGACTGTCACTAAAACCCCTGAATCCTCAGTTATCTTGATATTTGTCATGCATATGGGAGATAGCAAGATTTGTAATACCGTCACACATGGAGGGGGCCAGGTTTGGTTATGGATTCTCTGTGCTTCTGTTTCTTTCAGTAAGTCTTCCAGAACAGAAGGTGGGGAATAAGTGGACCTCCAAATGTTGCTGAAGTAGAGTTCCTGATAGCTCAAGCCAATATAATTAATGGCAAAGGATGCAGCAACATGTGGCAGGTTATTTATTTCCCAGCTATGTTCTCTAGTCCTGTAGCATGTTTAAAAGAGCATCCTGTTTCCCACCATGAGACATTGGAATCAATGAGCTATATACTCTCCAGCAGTTGCTTAGGGTTGCTTGTTTGTGGCTCTACAATTTATTCTACTATTGCTCTCATTTATTTCAGCACACTAATCTCAAGCAAAATAGAGGTCAGAGATCTGGAGGGTGATGCTGAGTGATGCTGAGGTGGAATGGAGGGAAAGAAAGTTGATGGAGCAAATGAAGCATTTCCCTTCAAGGACAGTTAATTTTTATGACGAATGTTTGAAGTCAGGAATGAACAATGGATTGGAAGCTATCCCTGTTTAAAGGGATGCTTTGGAGCCCATGGAAGCCAAGTTGAACAGGTTGTGATGGTTATTTGGTGATAGCCTTGAGCTCATCAGCCATGAAGAAAATATCAACTTAGCCCAAAAGAAAGGAGCAGATGAAGAAGCCACTCAAGTTTGCCTCACCTTTAGTATAAGAGGGGAGGGACATTCAGCCTAGCTTTCAAGGCTCTATCATTGTACTGCATAACAAGTCAAGCTCCAGTTCTTTCTTTCTTATTTATCATATTTATAGGCTGCCAATCTGGGAAGCAACTTTAGATGGCTCACAAAAGATATAAATAAAAACAAAGCAAATATTAACAAAAATATTTAAAATAGTAAAATGAAAGGAGTGGCACAAGAAGCATATAAAGGGAGGGGGAACAATTAATCCAACAACCACCTCCATCATGACAAATCCCCCACGGAGCACCAGGCTAACTTGCAGAACCAGGTCTTCAAACCCATTCTCAAAGCCAGAAGGGAGGAAGGGGATCTCACCTTAGGGCACATGTTTCCAGATTTGGCCTACCTCAGAGGGCTAACATATGGAATATTGGAGAACTTACACCATGAACACCATGTGTTTGCCACTGTGCTCTCAGTCTGAATTTAATGCAACATCAGAAATAAAACTTCTGAGAGCAGTTTCTCAGATCTGAACTCAGTTTTTTTATTTATATGCAGACCTGAAGAATTCATAGAATGTGAGCCTCCTATGGACCATAATGGAAATACAACCGCACAGGCTGCATTAGATTACGGATGTCTCAAGGTGGGCAAGAAGATCATTTTGTGGCTTTTTTCTTAGAGAAAGAACATTTGAGGTATTCATTTCAAAAGAATACTTAAACTAAGGAACATCAGCCCATAAATCTTCCATTTGTTCTGCTATTTCCTGTTCTTATTATAGTTTGGTGGCCAAGCATATAGCGATGTCAACCACACCCGAGTTCTTTGCAGGGCGTTGGATGGCATTGAGTGTGCAGGACAGCGAACCTTCCTGCGTGGGAACAAGCCATGCATAAAGTGAGTTCCTTTTCTTGGTATATTTTTGCCTTTTCAGATGATAGTGCAGAAGCCAAGTGCAGCATACATTACTGTTTATTTTATGTTTGGTCTTACAAGTCTCTCTGCTCATTAATAGGACACAGAAGACAGTCATTCAATCATTTCATTCCATTCTAACCCCAGGTGCTGATCTTACACAGCTATTTCTGTCAAGGATAAATCCTAAATAATTGCACACTTGCATGATAAAGATAGTCCTTGATTTGTGACCACTAGCTTAGCAATCATTCAAAGTTACAATGTTCCAATAACTGGGCCATCACCTCTCCGCAGTGACATAACCACATTTAGGGCACTCGGCAACCAGCCCATCTTTACGTGCATTTGCAGCACGTTGCAGTCACATTATTTGCAATGTTTTTGCCAGAAATGGATGCTTGCTTCCAGTCTCTGGCAAAAGCCAGCCCAAAGCAAAAATAATGTGTTTGCTTAATGACCGCACAAAAAAGTTGTAAAATTGGGTTCATGTGACAATCCACTTTACAGGTGTCATGGCTTGCAGCCATATGACCTGTAATCATTTTTACTCTGTGTATTCTAAGTGTTAATACATAAATCTTTCCCTTATGATGATTCAACTCCTCTCTTTGCAACTTTTGAATTCCAGATACACTGGACATTACTTCATTACCACTCTCCTCTACTCCTTTTTCTTGGGCTGCTTTGGAGTGGACCGCTTCTGCCTAGGCCATACAGGCACAGCTGTGGGAAAGCTGCTGACTCTTGGAGGACTTGGCATCTGGTGGTTTGTGGACCTAATTCTTCTAATTACTGGAGGATTAATGCCCAGCGATGGGAGTAATTGGTGCACCATTTACTGAAAAGGTGTCGTTCTGGCTTGACCTAATTCCAAGAGGAAAAGAGAGTGGAAGTCTGGTTTATATGAAGACCTGCTGTTAAGATCCATGGCAACAAAAGAGTCTGTTATGGTGGTGTATTTGCTTTTCCATGAAACTAAGATGAGGTTTAACAGAAAAATGCAATCATAATTCTGTAGTGTATATCTCATTGTTTAAATTGAAGTTGTTCTCTTGCCTACAGGAAGTTAAATTTATGAATTTAATGCCATTTTCTACATGTCATGCTACACTCCTCTATTTCAGTTTGTATTGTATAGTTGCTGATTAGTGCACAGCACTTAGGTCTACTACTATAGGTTTACATTTTTAAAGTAAGTCCACATGGCTAGAATTACATGATAGTAATTTGCAAGGTTTAAAGCTGTACAGAAGATGGAGCTTGATGCTTATTAAATTTGAGTTTTAGGATACTGGTACTACTATTTCCCTTAGAATGCAAGTTAGAAGTTCCATGGGATCTAAAATCCCTCTTTATGACTTTGTACATAGATGGGGAATCTTCCACAATTCTTCCTCATTTTTAATCTCATTTTATGGTAGAGGTATGGAGAAGAAACCACCTTTCTTTAGCTACTTACATTTAAGTTGTTCAAAATCAAGCCCCTCATGTACTTGTTAAGTCAGAAAGCAGCATTGCTTTCTTTGCAAGAAAAGAAAACTTTCTTTGCCTCCTTAAAACAGTAATATCTCTTGTCCCCTTTTAAGAGAAAACTGTTAAGAGACAGATTTTTTTAAGACAAATCAATCATATGAAGAACTAACACAGAAGCAAATCTTTGCTCTGGTATCTTAGCCAAACTATACTTTTTATAATCTAGCCTGTTTTGGAACATGCTAAAATGATTGATATCAGCAGAAAAATAATCCATCTAATAGTAGTTGCATATTAACAGGACAGGTTTCTCTTTTATGGCCAGCTGGAGTGAAATAGTTTGGCAATTTGTAGGATATTTTTCTTTCAAAAACTGAAATCAAAATGTAGTTCTTTTTGCAGTATAGTGAAACATGGGTTGCTGAATTTTGCATAGATTTGGCTGTTGAGTAAGTGTAAACTCTGTGTCAAGCTTGATGTGTGTTCTTTGTAATGTTCTAAGTTACCTTTAAAAAGGAGAGGCAGTTTGATGTAGTGTATTTGATAATATTGCTTTATTATCCATATGAGCAACCAGGAACCAGTGTTCCTATAAATTCCATTCTATTGCCCTTTTCTCCCCATCCTGCAATACCTCATTGAGCCACCAGGAAGTATTTCCTAGAAAATCCATTAGAGTACTGTATTCCCCTATTTTCCATATTGAGACTTCAGTATAGTACCTCGTGGAATCTATTGGAAATAGCAGTTATTGGTGTCTCCATATGGTATTTGCAGGCTCAATGGGTATCAACCAAGGTAACCCTCAGGTCTTTCTCTCTGCAATGTAATTGCCTATATTCTTCCCTTTGAACACTTGTTAGCCTTTCTAAAAAAAAATCACAGCACCTCTTGTAATGGCCCCTGATGGTTCAGTAAATTGTAGCTCTACATAGATTAAAGATAAAGATTTCCTAAAAATGTTCACCCTGTTGAAATGTACTAAAATTCTCCATATTTCACCATTTCCTTGGCTTTCATACCCGCACCTGGGAACATCAGAGGAAAATTAACATAAAATGCAGCCTCAATTGTTTTTATACTAGGTGCTGTTATTCCTCAGGCACCTCCCCCATGTGTGTATGCGAGTATGAGCTTTTCCCTATTTCTGTCTCTTGGCTTGTCCTTGGAGGTATTTTAATAAAAGGTTTCCCCTTTCAGTCACGTCTAACTCTAGGGGGCAGTACTTATCTCCATTTCCTAGCCAAAGAGCATGTCTGAAGACACTTCTGGGGTCATGTGGCCGGCGAGGCGCACCAAGGCACACAGAAGCAGTTACCTTCCTACCAAGACGGTACCTATTTCTCTACTTGCATTTTTATATGCTTTTGAACTCCTAGGTTGGCGTGAGCTGGGGTAGACAAGAGGAGCTCACCCTGTTGCATGGCAGTGCTTGGGTCTCAAACTTAGATTATAGGGCAATAAAATGTAATCTACTGTCTAAGAAATACTGCCTCCAGTACTCATTCAGGTTTTGGAGTCAAATATGGACAGGAGAATGTGACTTCTATAGCAAGGTTGTTTAACCTTAGCAACTTAAGATGTCAATTCCCAGAATTCTTCAGCCATGCTGTATAAGAAATATTGCCCCCCCTTCTAAACTTGAGGACCCCAGATGACCCACAATTAAAATGGGCACAGGATGCCTATCAAGTTTCAGAACCTGCAAGAATGATGGAAGGGCATTTGTTAACTCAAGAGTTTCTCTACTGTAGCCACTTTAAGATGTTGTCTGGCAAATCCTGGAAGTTGAAGTCCACACATCTGAAAGTTGCTGATGTTAACTGAATACTTCAAGGCAAGGCAGAATGAATTGATGGAAATCCCTCCTATTTTCAGGATGATTGGTATAGCTAGCAATTCATTTCCCATGGAATTTCTCCAGGCAAGCTCCAATTTGAAAAAAAATACATAAAGCTCATTGAAGAATCTTAATCCATCTTTGGCTCTTCCTCCCCCTAATGTTTTTGAAGGAAAATGTCACATCAGTCTCATGAAACAATTACACACACCAACCCTATAATTTTCCTAATATTTTATTGCTGTATCAGGGTTGTCCACAAAAGGTCAAAATGGACCATTCAGAGTCACGCAAATTTTGCTCATTCACACTCATATAGCGGTGAAGAGACTGCAAGTTTCACATATGTATTTATTTCAAGACAAACATATATAAAGGAAAAACAGGCAGATGCACATAGGATTTCAGTCAGTTTGGTCAAAGAAAAAAGAAAAGTTTTTTACAAGAAGCAGAGTTTTCCCCTCGAAATTATTCTACTCTCTTGACAAGGATCCTATTGAAAGAATTGAGTAATTCCACCATGTGCTCCTGCTCACAGTTTCATTGTTCATTCAAGGACTTTTATAGAAGTATTTCCCCTTATTCTGTCTCCTATAAGAAAATTTATTGAGACTCAGATTCTAAGGTTGCTATGATCCATACCCCTAACATGCTTTGTCTATAGATCAGCATTTCCTTTCAGTGTTTCCTACAAGACTGGGAAACTTGTCCCTGTGGACAACACAGGGCCTGATGGACCAAGGACCCAATGCACTATTTACACATATTTGATCCACTTGACTAGAAACCTGTTCACATATGAATAGAACTCTTTCTCCCTCCTGCACATGGCTTTTTAACTGAGGTTTCAGACCATACTCCCAAACCCAAATCAACCACCATTTGGATTTCTTAAACCACTGCTGTGCTTTGGGCTTTCTGTTAAGTAAGAATACCTGGGTCAGATCATCCAAGATGGAATCCATTTTAAGAACCAACAATACAGTAGATGTGCTTTCCAACCTACACAAGGTGCATAATTCAAAGCAACTTCCTCTCTACCTAAAACTAATCTAAATAAAGCTAGTATCAAACTCAAAGAAACCTTTAAAATTAATCAGTGAAGCTACCTTTATAAGGCAAAATCCAATTCTGTACAGACAAATATTTTCATACCTGTGTGTCAACTCTGACAATGCAAGCATTATCCACTACCAGTGGCAGTGATTTTTTAAAGTTATTGGATTAGGAGCAAGGAGACTCAAGTTCCAGGCCACCTTCAGCCATCAATTGACCTACCAAGTAGATCAATTGAAGACTACAAGAAGGCTCTATTTATGAGTGGTTCCAATAGCAGACTCTTGCAAGTCTGCTGTACCTTCTCACTCCCATAAGAATTAGAGAGGTGTCTATCTAAGCTGCTACCACATACTGCTTGTTTTGGACTTAGGTTTTTCTCCTTCTCACTTTGGTAACAGATCTGGCCTATCCCTGTTAAAGTCATCTGCCTTACTGTCTACAATGCATGACCTTGGGCCAGTCCATATTGTCTCAGCCCAACCTATTGCACAGGTTTGTTGTTGTGGCAGAAGAGGTATTATATACACAGCTTTGAGCTCCTGAAGGAAAAGGATGTACATCTCATAAATAAAAGAGCCGATGTGGTACAGTGGTTAAAGCAGCAGTTCTCAATCTTGACCACTTTAAGATGTGTGGACTTCAACTCCCAGAATTCTGCAGCCTGCAATGGAGTCCACACATCTGAAAGTGGCCAAGGTTGAGAAACACTGGGCTAAAGTGTTGTTGGACAAGGAGGAAGTCCTAATTCCTTCTCTCTCAGCCCAACCTATATCACAGGATTCTTAGGAGGAAAAACAGATTGACCTAGCACTCTGCATGCTGCCTTGAGCATCTGAAGAAAAGGCAGGATATTAATCTTGCAAAGTTTGCAAAATAAATAGGAAATAAATTTAGTGTTTCCAAAGATACATGTTGAAATCCCTTAACTTCCAGACAGTGAAAACTTCAGCCATATTAGCAAAGAATTAAAAGTGGTCTTCACATATCTAAACAGCATCAAGGTGAAGAAAATCTGGTTGGGCAATTAGTGTGTCTATCTAATTTTCTAATCCAGTTATCACAGGTGCACAGTAGAAGATGGGACATCATTGTACACATTCTAACTAATGCCAAGGAGTAAATAATGCAAATTAATAACTTATTGGTGCTGTTTGCATGGTGACATCATTTGTCCTTTGCAAATGGTATTTAAAAGAAAAAAACTGAAAAAGTCTAGAAACTGAAACTTTTATATCAGGGATAGAAAACTGAGATCTCAGGGACTCTTGAAATACGGGCTTCCTGTAAAAGTTGCCACTGAACTAAAATCACAGAGATTGTCTTTTAATTTTAATTGCATATGTATAAAATTAAAGATAATATTTGTCTTGGTTGAGGCCTTTGCTCCCTCTCCAAAACTGTGGGCCCTCAGTGACTGTCTTAAATTTTTTTCCCTGTAGTGCTGCTCACACAATCTACCCTTCTCAATTATGCACAAATGGATTAAGTCACAAAATCATAGAACTGTAGGGTTGGAAGTGACCTTGGAGGTTTTCTAGTCCAGCCCCTTGCCCTAGCAGGAGTCTTTATACCATCCTGGACAAATGGTTGTCCAATATTTTTTTAAACCTCTATTGTTGGAGCACCCACAACATTGGGAGGCAAGCTGCTTCATTGTTTAATAATTGTCACTGTCAGGAAATTCCTCATTTCCAAGTTAGATGTCTTCTGACGAGCTTCCACCCACTGCTTCTTGTACTGCCTTCAGGTGCTATGGAGAGTAAATCCATGCCCTCTTCCCTGCTATGGAAAGAGGTATCTTCCTAGGGGCCCACAATCACCATTGCCAAGTAACTTCCAGAAATAATGGGGATGGTTTTCCCGTTCTCTACTTCCCAGGAAGAACACCCCTGAGACTGGATATCAAAGACCAAAGCAAGAGACACTTCACAATCATTATTTGCACACAGCAAATAGTCTTTCTGCAACAGCAATGGGTTATTACCTGCTTTTTGTTAGAATTACAATATTCACAATGTTAGAGGGAAGGGCTTCAACCTAAACAGTAGCAACAAACAAACAAAAGACTTGAGTTCTCACCAAATTTGGGCTTATGAGCTCTATTGGCAGAAGGAATGAAAGGTTGCAAAGCAAGAAAGTTATTTTTTTTACCTGCTATTAGAATAAAGTCAGTGGAAATAACTGGATCATTTCTTGCTTGAGAAATGGTTTGATTCAATTCTCCTACTTGAGAAAATCTCTGATAAAATTCATATGTTTCAGAAAACAATGGAAAAATTATTTTATTGGGATTGGCAGGATTTTTATCTGTTTTATAAATAATAAATCTAACATCCACCAGGATGCAGGGAAAATTTAAACACCCTGATCTAAGATTGTTTAATGGTGTTACTGTTGTGTGTAATGTAAGGTAAATATTAAAAACTAACAATATGTATAATATAATATTCCCACAAACATGTCCACTGGCAGTAGAATTACTGCATATCCATGAATATCCACACTTACTGACCTCCTTAGCTGACCTTTTATAAAAGGAGCTGGACACAATATTCATGTATTTATAATGCTAGATTAGAAAAATACTCTTGTGATCCAAAAGCAGTACAAGAATGTCCAAAACACATCCCCAAAAATAGAGAAGAAAATCATGCACTTGAGGGATTAATTTATACTAAAAGGGGAGATGCCTCAACTATGGGTGAGTTTCTCCCATTTCTCTAATCCTGTGATTTAACTTACCATTTATATTATTTATTAAATGTATATGCCATCCATCTCACTATCAAGTGATTTCATGGTTAATTAAGAATTCTGAAGAAGTGAAAGCTACTACACACCTTTGTTCACAGGAGATATCTTTTGGGATCAATATTTTTCACCCCGAAAAGCAAATTATGCCTTTTTAGCAATTTTTGCCCATAAACCTGCTTGCCAAAGCCAATCATCCCCCACCCCAACCTACAGTCTAAGAATTTAATTCCCAAGCTCTGAATGCATATTCAGAAAATAACCTGGAGAAGACAAATTAGAAGAAAAAGAGCTGTCTGTGTACTAACTGGTTAGCACTATCCATATGACTATGCCAAAAAGCAGAACCCTCACTCTGAGTTGGCTTTGCTCTTCCTAGTTCATAACCAGCTATATAAAGCCTTATTATGATCCTGTTCAGTATATCACTGATTTCTTGAGGTACCTCAAGTAAGGAAGATAGCAAAACCTTCCTTTTCAAAATGCTGTTGATCCTTGAAAAGTAGAAGAAAAAAAATTATGCCAGGAGGTAAGACTGGAGAATAGAATCTGAGGAAATATATTTCTCTTTCCTCCAAAGTTGTATTTTCAAAACAGAAGCTGGACCAGATTCTTTAGCACAGCTCAGAAACATACAACTGACTGATAAAAAGAGTGGAAAAAATAAACCATTGGAAAACCAACGCCAAGAACAAATGTGATCTGAGAAGTAACCAAACTTTCTCGCTCTAGAAAGGCAACTATTGGTTTCTTTACACAGAATCACCACATTATTTCCAGAAGCCATGAACCTCCCACCTGGGATCATCTATAGTTAGGAGCCCTTTGTTAGAGGAGATACAGGCAGTCCTTGAATTACAGCCATTCATTCAGCAACTGTTTGAAATTACATGGCACTGAACAAAGGGGTTTATGACTAGTCCTCAACTTCTGGCTGCTACAGCACCTCTGCAGTCACATGAATAAAATTAAGAGCTTAGCAACCAGCTCACTCTTACAACCTGTTGCAGTATCCTGCAGTCATGTGATCGCCATTGCTGATCTTCTCTGCCACCTTCTCATAAGCAAAGTCAATGGGGAAGTCAGCAGGAAATCAAAAGTTGCTAAGTACCCTCCATCGGCCTTTCTTTGCTCACACACACTATGCCCTCCTTTCTCCTTTGCTTTCTTGCATCTACAGCATCCTCACTCCCTAGGGCTTCCTGGGCTTGCACACACATACTCCACATCTTTCCCCAGCTACTTTGAGTTCACACCTCATTTCAGCATCTCAACTTGAGCACAGCATCCCTGTTCAGCTTATTCAGAACTCTCTCCATTCCTACTTAATGACCAGTGTCTCCTGGGATTATAACAACAAGGATGCCTCGATTACGGTCAGTAAGGAATGCAATCACATGACATCACACTTCATGACTATATTGTTTAGCGACAACAAACCTGGTCCTAACTGCTTTCATAACTTAAGGAGTAGCTGTAGGTCAATCAGCTCTTCTCCTGCAAGGCTGATACTCAGAACGGTCAAAAGGTTCCAATGGAGAATAGCATTTCATCCAAGCAATAGGGTGGGAAGGTGGGAGGAAATCTGCCAGTGGAGAAGCAGCAATAAATTTAACTAAGGGGAATCAGCAAATCAAGCAGCCAGGGAAGCAAAATGAGATCAGATTGCTCTGTGTAACAGGGAAACCCTGGCTTCGGAAAATCTAACAGCAGCAAAATTTTACAAGTGTTATATAATTAGGGAAATCTCAAGTTTGGGTCTCTCTATTTGTAGGCTAATTTTCCCCCATGAGACACTCTTGAGATTTGCCAGACCCCCACTGCTGAGGACAGGCATACCATCTGGGAGATTTTAGAGGTTATGCTCGTGCTCAAGACATTACTTAGTAGTTCTGCTATTACTCTCTGCAAGATGCACTTTCTTGAATGATTCATGGTGGGCAATCCATCTTTTACAGTAAAACTGTAGTTATTACTACTAATAATTCACTATTTGCTCTAAATCCCACCAGCTGCCAACAAGCTTCACAGTTTTCCAAATATTCGAGAATCACTCAGACCCTGGAAATAACAGCCCTGTTGTCAAATAAGAGTTTCTTTTCAGGTTTTGCTGACATAGCCAAAAGTGAAGCCAGGTCTTCCTGCCTCAAGTTATTTATCCAGTTTCCACAGCTAGAGGCGCCTGCTTTTAGTCTATTTTGAAAGCAGAAATCATACTTTCATATCTTTGCAAGGGGCCAACTTGTTTCACTCAGGGAAAGAACATACAGCAGCAAGAACCACTGAGTCCAAAAGAGACAAGAGGATAAATGGCAGGGGAAAGAGAAGAAGAAATGGAGGAGGAGGAGGAAGCTGCTGCACTAAAGGAGCAAAGAGATTCACATTGGTTTATTCAGCAGGATAGTGGTTTCACTATGATGCTTGCCCTGATCTATGAAGAACAATAGAAAAGACTTACATTGCAGGACTGAACAAGATCATGACCTTGGTTTTCTTTAAGCTAAAAGGTTCCGCCTTTGTCCTCCAGGCAATGATATGCTACTTAAGGCACCCTAAAGAAACATTGTTCATTACTGCTGATTATAATATCCGGATTTTCTTTTCACAGCACTGGGGGCCGCTATCTTGAGATTACCAAAACCACAGTTCTCATCTCCCCACAGACTCCACTAAGGGAGCAGAGGACAGCAGCTCCAAATCACTGATTAAATGTCTCCCAAATGAGTCAACAGTGACATGAGAGTCCATTGTGTGCTACATACTCAGGGAGGTACCAACAAAGCCTGTCACATCCCACGAAAGCCAGAATTTAGCTAAGAACCTAGTTCAAAGAAGGCAGAGGAAAGCGCAGAGATAATGGTGTCTCAATGCCACAAGGAGCCCACCAGTCCAAGCACCACCCATTGTTCAGTTTAGCAGCCAGACAACCAGAGGCCCACTGGATGGGATTTCCCAAGATGAGCTGCCTGTGTCCATGACCACTCCTTGCTGATGAAATCTGATGGCTGTCCAGAAAGCAAGGGGGGCATGAGGAATCAAAGAGGAGATCTCTAGATCAGTAGAAATGTTTCCGGCTCTGTTCTTGCCATTTGTTGTAAACGATAATGCCAATGACAATGGCAAAGACAATGGCCACCAGCGAGAAGAAGACTATCAAGAAGAGAGCAAGGCCACTCATGGGTTCCATCGACGTTTCCACTACAAAGGATAGACACAGAGGTCAAACTCAGGTTTTGGAACAAGGCTCGGTCACTTCATGGACCAAAGCAGAATCTTTTTCTAGTTCTACCTGGATGTTCTGAACTAGAGGCCCTTATATCCAATGTGAGTTATGGCTTTCTTCAGGACTTGCTTCAACACCCTAACTAGCCCAATTGCAAGAAAGGAAATCTCACTCTCTTGCATATTCTTGCTTGAATAGCCTACACTGGGTCTCTTGAAATGGAGTCCCTGCTGCAGAGGCCCAAGAGGATGCTGTCGTAACATGCAATATCTAACCCTTTCAATTCAAAGGCCTCCCCAAACCCAGGAGCATCTGCACCCTGCTTGTGCTTCAGCCCCTAAATGCCAGCTGTCATAAAACTGTAAGCAGAATGCCTTGCTGGATTGGACCCCTGCCTATCACATCTTTCCATAGTGGTCCACCAACTGCCACAAGTATCCCAGCAGATGGCCTTCAGAGGCAGTCCCAAGGCCATCAAGGCTAGTAGACCTTGAGCCCCATGACTTCAATTACCAACCTTTTTTTTGAAGCTTGCCAAGCTGGTAGGCAGTACTACATCTCATGATAGTAAATTCCAAAGTTTAGTTATGCATTGTATATAAAAAAAACTTTTGTCTGTTCTTTCATTTCACTGGATGAAATTGACCATCAGACTTACTCCCAGGGAGCTTCATGTTCTCCACCACAGGAAGGAAAACCTCTTTGTCACGCTTCTCTTCCTCCAGCGTCCGTTCAACCGTCAGCTGGTACGTCTTCAGAGAAATGACGTCGTGATTGTCTGAATTTGAAGAGAATGAGGGATGATGAGGGGATTCCACCTGGAATCATTCACCAAATCTCTGGATGAACCATTTCAGAGCTCCTGTTGCTTAATCCCATCTTATACTGAATTTTGCTCCACTGTGCCTGCATACAACAGCTATAATCAGCTCAGGGGCTACATTTCCATCTACTCATCTTGGTCAAGATTTAACCTGATTAGAAGGTTCTTTTGGTGGATAAAAATACTGTATGAACCCAGGTTATTCTAAAGGATGGCTTTATTTGTTTGTTTGTTTATTACACACATTTCTATGCCGCCAGTTTCCAAAGACTCCTGGTGGCTTACATAGATTAGTATTATATAATTTTGTGTAACTAATGAAGTGGGCAAACCCAGGAAATGGGCGAAAATTCAATTCAAGGGGTCTGAGTGCTCAATATTCTAAATGGGCTCACAGTCCCCCTCCCCATATAATTTGGGGGGAGGGTGAAAATGGAAATAAATTTAAAAAGGAATGAGATATCCAGAAACACTTCCAAGCATTTCTACATCCAGAGCAGCTAAGTTGATCCCTTGTGCTAAATTGTAAAATGTTTATTTTTAAAAAAATTAAGACTTCTATCTCACCTATCATTCAGCTCGAGGAAGTATATACAGCACAGGTTCCTCTTGTGGTCCCCCACAACCAGTAACCCTTTGAGAGTGAATGATTAGACCACACACCTCCAGAGTGTGGCTGAGGTTAAAGTTGAAACTATGTCTTGAAATCACTCTTGGTTCAGCTCCTTAAGCCAGGCAAATCCAACCTTGGCAACTGTAAGATATGTGGACTTCAACTTCTAGAATTCCTCAGCCAGCTGTGAAGTCCACATGTTTTAAAATTGCTAAGTTGGGCACCCCTGCCTCAACCACTAAGTTGCACTGGCTCTTAAAATCAATACCCTTGGTTGTTATGAAGCTGACCCATGATCACTTAAAACTTACCACAATGTGTGAATCTAGCTAGAGGAAAAGAGCAGAACTGGCGGTATTTTTCACAGCACCCTTCCCAACCTGGTGTCTTCCAGAAGCACTGGATTACAAATCGCATAGTCCAGATGACTAGATTTAAATCCTATGAGTCCCCAAGTAGTTATCTTCAACATATGACCATAACTGGGACCAGAAAATTCATCAGTAAGCGCTGTGGGTGTTAAGTGAAGCCTCATGTGATAACATCTGTTTCTAGATGTCTGTGAAGACTCTCACTTGTCCAGGGTAATTGCATCGCAACAAAGTTTAAAAAACAGGCATCTGGACTGG
>JANHZU010001710.1:0-12654 GCA_032468055.1 Acrochordus granulatus
ATAGATTCTTTCCAAATCAGACAATGTGATTGTCTGGATTTGTTTTCACATTTTGTCTCTCATAGTTGAGGTATACCGAAGATGACAATTAAAGGCCTCTCTCACCTTTTTAAGTGGGAGAACTTGCACAATTGGTGGCTGACGAAATACTTTTTTGCCCCACTGTAAGTACAGAACATAAAGGGTACTAGAAGCTACAATTGGTACAAAATACAATGGCTACAAACTCACAAGCAAGTTCTGCAAGTTTGAGCCACTTCCAAGATCAATTGAAGGTATTTATAATCTATAAAATCACATATGGTGCAATTCTGAGCTCTTTGAGTGATCCTCCCTTTTAAAACAGTTCTTCATATCCTGTGAGGTTACTGAAAGAGGTAGGGTTCTAGCCCCTCATGGAGGAGACAGAATCAAGAGAAAGGCTTTTTCCATAGTGGGCCCAGTGCTTAGAAATACGTTGCTCTCAGAGGTGTTTGTAATTCCTTTATTTTTACCCTTTTGCAAGGATATCAGCATTATTTTGTTTATATGGTCTTGTGGTAGTCACTTGGGCCGGTGCTTTCAGGAATTGTTTAGTTTGCTATTGGATGTTTTGAATTGTCTTGATTTATGCTATATACCACCCAGGGTTTGGCAATTAGGAAATATGCAAACTATTGAAACAAACAAACATTTTGCATATATCAAAGCGATAAACAACAGGATATGAACATGTTACTAAGACAGTAAAACCAGAAGAGAAGATGTGTGGAAATAGGAAAGTTCATCACTGTTTGTTCACATCAGCAGCTCCTCATGGGGAAATTCTTCTGAACATTTTTGACAATTTGGTGTTGAAATATTTAAGACAGACAATTGATTTTATTATGATAATGATGCAAGAGTTGTCTGTAGTTTCATTAAGATACCTATTGCATTAATACCTGAGGGTTTGAACCAAAGACTGCTGACATCAATAAAGATATTTCCATTGACTTCAAGGGTCTTATATCTGGACATTAACTCTGCAGAATAATAAAAAAAAGAAACAATAATACAATCTGCCCCTGGTAGAAACATTCTTGCTTCCTTTGCTATTCTCAGCATGCATATTATAAAATGAATTGTGTAGGAGACAGAAGAAATCTGGAGGGTAGGATATATGATGAAAAAGATTAAAAACATAAGTGAAGGAGTGGCTTTTAACCATTAAGAAGAGGAACTGTTTTTGCCAGTTACAGCAAGAAAAATGACAGTCACTGTTAATGTGCATGTATTTACAATATGGCTTTGTTAACTTTTCAATTAGTTCTACTGGCATCAAGACTGTGAATGTTCTATTTGGTGGATGCTATTCTTCTTGCATATTGCTTCTCAACAAAGAAAGATTTTGTGTGTGGTAGGCCCCTCTTCTAAAAATGCATTCATCTCATCCAAAATCTTAGATGTTTATTGGATTGGATCCAGGCTTAGTCATAATTAGAACAGACCAATAGTAATCCATAGAACTTGAATTGAAGGCCTATTTAGACCAAAGTTTTTCAGTCTTAGCAACTTTAAGATATGTGGATTTCTACTCTCAGAATTGGTTGAGGAATTCTGAGAACTGAAATTTGCACATTCTAAAGTTGCCAAAGTTAAAAAACATTGATTTAGACTATCAAGCATAATCCTCTATTCAGTGCAGAAATACAAATTAAAGCAACCTTGAAAGATGACTAACTAAGCTTCACCTGAATATATCCAAGGAAGGGTAAGCCAATCACCTCACTGGTTAATGAGTTTTATAATCAGATTGCTCTGACTGATAGGCTCTTTTTCCTATTTTTCAAATGAAATCGTCTTCCTGTGATTGAAATCTGCTATTCTATATTCTGCAACCTGGAATGACAAAAAGAAATGTTGACCTTCTTTTGTGTGACATTCTTTCATATTTTTAAAGAGAACCATCACTTAATCTCTCAGCATTTTCTTCTTATTGTAAAATATTCATGTTGCATTATTCTCGGATCATAAGTCTTTGTTTCTAATCCCTTAGTAATCTTTGTTGTCTTCTGTGAACAACAGAATCATTAAAATATATTTCAGAATTATCTGCTGGAACTCTTTCAGTCTTCTCAAAAAAGAACAAACCCAAGTAAAGTACATTCCCTTAATTTCAATGAGCTTACTCTAAATAAGGCTGTTTACAGAGGCAAGTTCTAATGTGTCTCGATAACTGTTAGTCATAGTAGATGATAAGCCTTGGCTGATGTCAGAAAAGCTAATCAGGTTTGGAACTGGTTAGTATGATGGATTACTTCCAGGGGGGAAAATATATATATAAATGGTGGCTATACCTTTTTACTTAAAACAATATATCTGGTATATATGTGGTCATGAAATGTGGCTTTTTTTGGGCAAAAATTATATTATGCATTAATTTTGTTCTGGAAGACTCATGTTTTTAGTTGATGAATATTTATTTATTTGCTGTCAGCTTTATACATTCAAGTTACATCAATCAAGACAACATTAATAAAATAAAATTATTGTATATATAATAATTAAATTTACATAAATCCAGACAAGCTAGCATATAAAGTCATACAAGTGTAAATGTATGAAGGGAATGATTGCTTATACAAATTGATCTTAGATTTCTTTGAGGTCACTCCCCTTCACCCCAACTCACCTCGCAGTGTTATTATAGGAAAGAAAATAGGAAAAGGAATGTGTGTTGGATATGTTTGACATCTTGAGTTATTTGTAAAAGTGATAAAGAAGGGATACAAATAAATCAGCCAGTTTTATTTGATATATAGTGATATACTTCTGTATTCCTTTTTGTATATACTTTATATTAAAACTTATAAACAAGAAGATCAAAAAATAATACAAATTAATATAAAGGAAGAAAAAGCAAAAAGCGCAAAAAAGAAAAAAATTAAAGAAAAACAAGAAAGAAAGATGTACAGTGGAACCTCCAATTGCAAGCACCTTGGTTCATGAGGTTTTTGTGTAAGACAAGCAAAATTTTTTAATAAAATTTAATTCAGTTAAGAAGTAAAAACTCACAAGATGAGCACCACACGATGAGCTCACACAGGAAATCTCACAACAGAGCTGATGGTTCTTCTCTCTCGCTGCATAAAAAGCATAAATTAAGTGAAAGGCGTTCAAGAGAAAAAACTCATGAGAATCAGACTCTGGATTCTCCTCCCAGGCAATCCTCTCTTCCCTCTCATCTATCTCATCCAGCCAGGACTCTTCTTAAAGCATAAGATGATTGACCATCTTCCCTGTCACTCACACACATATACACATACAGAGCCCTCTTGTATGGCACCATCCAGCCATGAGGGAAGATTGACCCTCCATCTTCCTGGTCTCTCTCTCTCTCACACACATACACACACATGCATATACAGCCCTCCTCACATGGCATCATCCAGCACGTCCCCCTCCTGTCCATTTCTTCTCCCCTCTCATAGCACGGAGGCAGGTTATGATAAGAAACATTTCCAAATCACCCAGGAAAGACCCCTGGAAAGGCATTGCCAAGGGAAAAGGCCATTTTGCCCTCAAGCAATGGCAGCAGCAGATCCTCCCCATCCAAATGGACTACCCAGACAGCGCAGGCCGATTAGCAGCTGATGGCCAGAATCTGCCTTGGAGCGGATCCACAAGTGCTGGTTCTATTTCTACTTTATATTGTGTATTAATCATTGTTACTTGTTTCACATATTAGGGACAATCATTTTTATATAACATTCCATTGAAAATTATTTTTTTATGAATATTTTCGGGGCGTGGGATTGATCATCTGACTTTACATTGTTTCCTATGGGAAACCTCACTTCAGTTTAAGAGCAATTCAGATTCAGGAATGAATTACTGTAAGCTTGCAATCGGAGGTTCCATTGTAGCTTTATATGATGATAACATTTCTTCACTAACTGTATACTGCTAAGTGTCTGGCACTGGTCAAAAACCAGACAAATGGTTCTTTTGAGCATCCAGGGACAATGACACATTGGTAGGTAAGAAGAATTTTAAGCTTCATTGTTTCATTACAACAAATAAAGTCAACAGAAACACAAAAACATATCAAACAAGATATCAATCAAGCTCTTCCTTCAAATGCTGGAGTTCTATTTAAGCAGCAGAGATATCCCTATGTAGAAGCTCCATCATCATGAATGATTTTCAGGCTTTTATTGAAATCTGGCACTAAGATTTCATGGCCTTGCTTCCTTAGTCATGATACTGCAATATCTCACCTTGGTTAGATAACTCTGGTACGGGGCTGAAAATCTGATAAGGCTGTGCTTTCTGCAGCTGTATGGAGATTCTCCCCTATTAGTAAGATTAAAGAAATAAGCTGTTTCAAAATGAGCTATAAGGTATAGGCCAGTAAATTACAAAAATTTGAAAATGCCTAACTTGACTCTGCTGATATGTCAAACCCACCAAACAAAAGAGAAATAATTCTTTATTCAGCCCCCTGCTCCCATTTAGGCCACCCCATTTGGTAAGAGTACTGAGGCTGGGCCTGAAGTAGAAATCTGGGTCTTGATTTCAGCCCTAGTTCTACTTCTGCCACTCTGAAAGGCTGCCTTGCACCATAACCCAAGGCTCTGAAGCCTTAAGGAATGGCATGATGGCCCCATGACCCACTGCTCTTCTATGCATGTTGCTTATCTTAAAGTGATGTTCTCTTTCTGTTGACAGACTCCTGAAACCTACACATGGTTGTTCTAGCTCTCACAAGGCTTTCATTCTTGAAGTAGCTTTGAAGAATGCTCTTTTATGGCTTCTGCAGTCTCCAAAAACTGCAGAAACCATGCCCTATTCTTTTGTGATTTTTGGAGGCTACAGAAGCCACATGTGAACATGGCTCAACTTCTGGAGATTCTGGAGGCTGCGTGAGAACACATTCCATTCTTGCATAGCCTTGGTAACCTCCAAAAATCAAGTAAAAGCACACTCTGTTCTCATATAATTTTCAGTGACTCTGGAGGCCATGTGAGAGCACGGCCCTGTCAAATGACTACCAGTATCTCTGAAGGATATGTGAAAGCACACACCATTCTCACATGGCCTCCAAAGCCTCCCAAAATTGTGCAAGAAGAGGACATGCTTTTGAGAACAGTCATCAGAATGTCAGTGTTCACCAATACCTTACAACAACTATTCTACAATAACTATTCTCAAAAAAAGGAGGGGGAAGTATTTTTCTTGGCTCCTCCTACCCTGTCCCTACAAAACAGTGATAGAGAAGTCAGGGACACCAGCAAAGGGTGTTATGTACAAAGGAACATTGCAAATGCTGGGAAATGGATTTCACTGCCAAGAGTCTCATTTAGAGAATTATTTAGAAATGTATATTGTATATTCCAATTTATACATTTAATCTTTCTGTTTTCCTATTAAATAAACTCCATTAAATATAAAATTGATTTGTACGCGATAATGTGTTTCTGCATGCACATGTGACTGCGTATATAAGAGGAATTCTGATAGGAGCATAAGAAATGCATGCTTTTAAAATGTACCCCCTTCTTTTATATATAATCACAAATGCTATACTATTATATAAATGCTATACTATGATTTACAAACAAAAGAAAACCTTATGAAGGATCATATCTAGATGCAATCAAAATGTATTCAAGAATCAACTTATTATTTTTTGTTTTACAATAAAAATGATCAGGCATCAGGGTTGTCATTTCATAGTTTCAGCTTTAATGCATGAATTAACAAATGAGGCAAATAGAATATTTCAGTTTAATTAATAAGATGACTAGAAGAAGAAAAAGGTACAGTACTCAAAATATGCTTCTGAAGTAAAGTGAATAAATCTACCAGGTACTGTGTTTTAGTTATTTACATTCCACCAAAAGTATTATATTTTAAGAATAAGAATTACCCAAGTCTGGTTAAGGCGCTTAGTTCATAAATTAGATTCCATGAATCACTTGTAAAGTGAAAAATTTATTGCCTTCTTTATTTTTCAAAGTTTTTATTAAAATGTAATCAAATGTATATAGTCACCCATCTCACAAGAAGTTCTTTGATATGTATGTGTAAAAGAAAACTATAAGTATTTTAAAAGAAAAAGTCAGATTAGACTTTGATTAGACAAGAAAGCGAAATAAAAATGTATCAGAGTCTTCGGATTTCGGCGTCACAGAAATTTAATGAATAATAATAATAATCATTGTAAGCAATTAACAAATCAGTCATACGCTCAGAGAATCTGAATTCCTATTGAGTTGAAAGCTGTTCTGTTTACCCTGTTGAAATGGCAAATTAAACGCTGTAAAGACCATAACTTGCAGAAGTGATTGGTTCACTTACAAAATTAAGGTAATGGCTGTGATCAACGATTGAAGTTCTATCTATTTTTTATGGATGTTACTTTAATTTATTTGACTGTACTTTACAGACACTCCTGTTACCTAGAATAGCTTCTAGGAAGTCCAATTCAAATTTAGATGAGAGTTACATTTTCTGAGATTTGGCAAAGTATTACATAATCCCACCAAATGTTCTAGTAAGGGTGTTTTCTTTTGTATTCAAGATTAATTTAGAAAGAAAGCAAATGGAAAACCTAGCTCATCTGCTTTCTTTTTATTTCTTTGCCTATTAATTCGCTCCCTCTCCTCACTGTTTGTTTTCCAGTATTTTCTAATACATTGTCATACTTCCCAATCACTGAGAAAAGACTTTGTTTTGTTCCATGTATTCATGTTTGGTGCTGATTTGCAGAATATAAATATAATTTAATACAATCCTGATCCCTTTCCTCTAAATATCTAGTTTGGCTCAAGATAAATCACATAATTTCCCCAACTATGGAACTAAAGTTATACTCAATGAATTTTTCTAAATTTTCCCTAAACATGTTCTGTTAGTATAAGGCTTCTTATGAAGGCAGATGTTTTATGGATAACATTCATTTTGAAGTATCTCAGAATACAAACTATTGTGAAGAAAGAACATAAAAGAAATACAGCAGAAATATTGCAAATAAGACAAAGGCATGATTTTAAGCTCAAGAAAGATCCTGCTAGATATGTGCTTGTGGACCATACATACTCCCCCTTTCTTTGAATCCCATTCAATCCATCAATTGAACATATTATAAATGTACTAAAAAGTGGTTTCAAGTTACTATTTTCAATATTTTTTTTCTGTATTTTAGAAATATAATCTTTTTCTACAATTAGAATTTAAGAAATATCATTAATCTTGGTTACCAGAAAATAAATTTAACATATTTTACCAACAAAATATGATTGTAAGCAGCAATTTTATGACAGTGGTTTTGCATACTTCAAATGAATAAAAGATGCAGACATATTAGAATATTAGCTATATTAGAATTCCACTCTTTGCTGACAGTTTAAAATTGAGGTTCTTATTATCATCTGCTTTTCACCCAGGTAAGATAACTTAAGGAGAGAAATTGCAGGGTTTTTCCTGTGAGTCAGTACCTTCCATCAAAGCACAAGTTATATAGTTAAACTTGGAGTCTCTTTTCTTTTTTTATAGTTGAAGTTCTGATTTTAAAAAACAGGAGGATGCATTAGACATAGTTTGGTCCTATATAAATGCCTTTAATATAATATTTCATCTGAGAAAGAGACAGATGAAATGAGCATTACACTTGACAAATTCAGTGTATGTTTCATCTAACTTAGTCTTTTATTCTTTGAAACAAGGCAATACATAGCTTTCTACTGTAACACCAGATTCTTGCCATTTAATAAAATCATAGAATTGGAACAAAATATTTAAATACTGAAGGTTAACTTCATTTTCAGTGCATGAATTAAATTGTCCCTGACAGATAGCTGTCCAGTCTTCACCTGAATACTAATGCTCCCAAAAGGAGAGCAAATTAATTCATTGGTAATTATAAAACTGATATTAATGTCAGGGGTTTTCTGTAATACTCCCTTGAATTCTCTTACTTTACATAAACATAATACTTCAGATTCTACGTTCTGGAGCAACAAAGAATTCTATGTTGCATTTCTTCAAACACAGAATATTTTCATGTCTCCCTCAGTAAACCTTTCTCAGTAAAATTTTGTTACTTTCCTATGAAGATTCTGCACCAGCTATGAAAATTGAACCAAAGAACTACGATAGGTATACAGTTGCTATGGAATATGTTCAGGACTGTTGCAGTCAATTTCTGGCTTAGTTGTAATGTAGTTGAATTTGCTGCAAATTAGGTTCCTAAATGGATTATATTAAACTGAATTTTTGAATTTTTATTAAATCAATAGCTACCTTTGAGTGTGCTTTCTTGTATATATGGAAAATTCTTGTTACTTTTATATTCTTGTTTGCTTTATATTCCAAGAGGGGTTAAAATATGTACTATTTATATGTTCTGAACAGTTCCTAACATCCTTATCCATGCAGCCAACCTAAGTAGAACTGCTTACTTTTCAGATATCTTAGCCTAGTTACCTGAATGACAGAGACCAGTGAATGTTACCAATAGCTTGATAAATGTATACTGGATATAGTCCTTTGCTTTTATAATGCTGTTATTGTTGTAACATAAATCTTTCCTAGCCTTTCATAGTATAGATTCATGCAGCCTGAATCTGCTTGGCCCTTTCATTGGGCTTTCCATAATATTTTCTGAGGGAAGTTGGTTTATTTGTTTATAAATGCATATGCTACCCATTTCAATAAGTCTGGTTAATTTAAAGAATGTAAGTTGTGTCTTGGTGCAAGCAGATTTGAAGTAACAATTTTTATAGTTATTGTACCTATGAAGTTGATGATAGATAATATCCCTAGACTATATCCCTCAGTACTGAACACAGCCCTGTTATATATGTATACATTTTGATCTACAGCCTTCTCTCTCTCTCTTTATATATATATGTATACTTGTGTATGGTCTCATTATTATTATGGTCTCATTATTATTTGGTTTACTACTTTATCCCTTAAATTTACTATTATTAAATTTAAGGTACTACTTTGTTCCTTAAATAAAATAAAACATGTTGATATCACTTACATTAAAGATAGCTAAAATAATATCACAAACTATAATGAAGCAATATCTTCTCAATCATTATCTTCTTAGGATTGTTTGAAGAATGCCATCTGGTGGTTGAGACTGGAGACAAAAATATTTTATCAGCTATTAAGTTTATTCTGGATTGCCTGTTAAATACTTTTTGCTACTTTTTTGCTCATCAAAAATTATTCATTACAGTGATTAGAATAGATTTGAATGTTTAATCTTAATGCTGTCATTTTTCTGAAAAGTCACTAAATTTTATTATCTATCCTCTAGAATTTCTGTTTCCAGGAATATTTTGTCAGAATGTCATACAGATTACGGACAAAATGCTAAAAACTGGTGTATTTAACCAAGCTCTTTGTCTTTCTGGGAATTTTTTGTTATTCAGACAAAATAACAGTTCAATTCAGTTGAAATGAGTGGAATGTTAATAGCTACTTAAACCGAGCTGATGACAGAGAAGCAATGCTTTGTGCCATTTTGCAATCTTTAACAAACTGGATGCCATTATTTTCCGAGTTCACATAAAATGCTAAGTCAGAATCAAACAAATCATAATGCCATATATAATTCACATCAAACAACACAAAATGTGCATAAAGTTAGAATTTAAGTCATATTTAAGAATTATTTAATAACAACCACAGGAAACCAATTTTCATTCAGACTGAAGTTCCCACAAAAGAGAGTTTTAATTCTTTCTGTTCATATAAAGCTGATGAAAATAGACCTTCCTCACATGCCATTGATTGAGTGATTACATGTCATCAAGCTGCTGTTGATTCCTAGCAACCTCATAAATAGATTTTCTGCAGAACAAGAAGAGGTACAAGGAGAAGTCTTCAGGTTTTTTCCAAGGTAAACTCTATAAAGAGTTTTTATAAACTAACACATTTAATGGTATTTCAGTTAAAATTGATGCTTCCAATAATTATGATCCATTAATGTTATTTTTGTATGGCCTTTATTATTTTTATAAATAAATTTATTAATAATTCACCATGTTTTACAGTTTTTCCTTCCATTCTTCCATTTATTCATTTCTCAAAAGAGCAAAATCTGATTTCCATACCCAGATTGGCATAAACCTGACTGAAATTCCCAAATTTTGTTCATGTCACCTCTTGAATTTGCTAATCAAGACTCTGCCAGATACATTGCCAAATCTATTTAATACTCAAATCACCTCCAGTACTCACATCAAGGAACAATAATGACATTCTTCCAATTATCAAACATAGATGCAGTTTTCAAATGCACATATACTCTAAACAAGGTGCAAAGTCTATCCATAAGGAAACCATAAGTCTTTTTTTACGTTTCTTCAGTTTCTTTATTTCAGTCTTACTATTTTTTTTATATTCTCACAGCAATCACAGCTTTTCATCACTTTTTTTCTGGGACACTGACATTGATTATATGTTTTGATTCAACTCTTAAACATATCTCATTGTTCCCACACAAATTTCTAGAATGTTCCATCCATATTTTCTCACCTTAGTTTCATTCCAATCATCTTTTTACAGTGGAACCTCACAAGACAAGCACCTCATGAGATTTTCACAAAACAAGCAAAAAAATTTAATAAAATGTATTCCGCTAGACGAGTGGCAACTTGCAAGATGAGCAAGATGATCACACGATATCTTATGCATCATCAGTCAGCATGCTCTGTATTTCCTGTTCAGGCAGCAACTGCGAGAGAGTTCTGTTGATGTTGCTATGTGCAGTTTGCTCCATTACTATCCGAGTGCTGTACTGTGAGACGTTGCTGAGCAAAAAGGGAAAAGGCCATTTTGCCTCAAGCGGCAGCAGCAGTGGATCCTCCCAGGCAGCAGGGGGCTCTGGATAGCAGCCAGCCTAGCAGCAGCCGATGGCCAGAATCTACCTCAAAGCAGATCCTTGAGTGCTGGTTAGTTTGCTCTATTTCTGCTTTATATTGTATGTTAATTATTGTTACTTGTTTCAGATGTTAGGGACAATAATTTCCATATAAAATTCCAGTGAAAATTATTTTTTTGTGAATATTTTTGGGGGTATGGAAGGGATTGTCTGACTTTCCATTGTTTCCTATGGGAAACTTTGTTTCACTTTAAGAGCATTTTGCACTAAGAGTGTTCTTCCGGAACAGATTAGTCTCATCTTGTGAGGCTACACTGTACTTTTATTTTGAAAACCATGCACACTACTGAAGGCTCATTTAGCTATTTTCACTTACTTCCAAAACACTTATCAAAAATTTCAATAAATACAGCTTTACTTTTTCTTTCTCTGTTTTAATCTTAACCATTGCTTGTTCTCTTTGATTATTTTTGTGACAATCTTTTTCTTTATAAACATTATAACATATCTTTATGTCATCCTCATTTATGTAGTAATCATTCTCTTATGTACATTTTTCTAATCCCCAGTTTCTTTCACTTTCATTCCATCAGATATGCTGTGACATACTTACCATTAATTTTGTTTCATATGTAGTCTATAAATAAATACTGGTGAAAAAACACAATGGCAATTCATTTCTTTCTTTAATTTCTTGCTCTTTACTATTAAGTCCACTTACATTCTCAGTTATAATTTTCTGTAGGCCATGGTCATCACCAGATGATTCCTTCAATATTTTTATTTATTTGTATCTTATCTTTATTATTTTTACAAATAACTCTAGGTGGCAAATATATCTAACACACCTTCCTTCTCCTAGTTTCTCCACAACAACCCAGTGAATTGGGCTGAGAGAGAGTGACTGGCCCAAAGTCACCCAGCTGGCTTTCATACCTAAGACAGTTCTATAACTCACAGTCTCCTGGCTATTAGTCTAGTGCTTTAACCACTAGAGCAAACTAGCTCTCACTGACCTCCATCACCAATTAAAAAATCAATTAATCAATCAATCAAGGTTGTCACTTGATTCTTTTCAATGAAATAAAGAAAATATAGACTACCATTTTTAGTCACTCGTTTTAGTTGCAACATTCCCTCCTAATAATAAGGACAGTAGAAGTCAATGTAGGTACTTTTTGGCCAGTATCCTACAAAGGCAATTAACTTGCTTACCACAATCTATGCAAACCAGTATTTCTAATCTAGAGACTATATTACCATAATGCTTTTGCTCATTCCCCACCAACTTGGGGAATATTGAGGCATATGAGTGAGGCAACAATCATCCCAAATCCATGAAGGAAAAGTTGTGATTCACAATTTAAGATGCTTGAGTCATGGGGGTCAAACAAATAACTTTTCGTTTGGTAGGAATTCCCACCATCTCTGCAAGCCCTATAAATCAGACCAGACCAAGAAGAAAACTCCATGGAATCCATAAATCCATTATTTTAGCTTAAAATAATAGTCTTGCAAATCTGATTATGATTTAGGAATATCCTAAATTATAAATCAGGATATAGGAATATCCTGAATTATATAATTCCTCCTGAATTAGGAATATCTCTGTGTGAGACTTTATTATCTGGACTCAAGCAATGTTCCATTTTCGATTTAGTAATCAAACTTCTCCCGGTCCATCACTATTTTCTTTATTCTTTACAATCATGGCACCTACAGTGAAGGTAATGAGTTTGTTTGTCATACTGATGAAAACAGGATTGTGACTAAAACTCCACCCCTTT
>JANHZU010001710.1:34753-48621 GCA_032468055.1 Acrochordus granulatus
AGGAAACAAGAAACAGAGAAACAACATTCAATTGTACCTTCTGTTCTTCTTTCTATTGGGTAATTATCATCATAAACTTTTTCCTAACCTCTTTATCTTAGTTATTTTTTTTGAAAATGTGATGAAGATCTTTAGGGTTTCCAAAGACCTGAGTCCATGATACCGAAGAAATACCTTCTTCTACATCAGTCTACCTCTGTGACAAATAGACTAATTACCTAGTTGAAGAGGTCTTGGGAAAGGGTTGTGCAATATGACACATAAGTTAATTTTAGCTTTGTGTTTGATAGATAATAGGATTTTTTTCTGACCTCAGTGGAAAAGAGTGAAGTTGACTCAGAAGGTCTTAGAATGATGGAGAATCCACAAGAATAAAAATGAGTCTCTTTTTGTAAAACATCAGAAAGAGTCTAATAGCACCTTTTCCAGCTAACATTTTCATTAAATGGTTTCATGTACTGCAACAACATTAGGCAGAAGAATTGACAGAAGTAGACAATTTATTGACAAGGCTGCAATTGATTATGAAAGATTCTTGGAGTTTAAGACTGTCTTTATGCATCACATTATTTTTATTTACTAAACCATGATTGTAAACAACACATGCTAGGCTAGCACATCTGGTAAGGAAAAATTAAATAAACCCAGCATGGATTAGTTGCTATATAAACCAAATTTCTACATCTAACCTCTTTGCAGACACACTGAAATAAGCCAGGTAACTTACCTTTCTTTACGGATCTAAAATGAGAGAAGTTCCAAACTCCTCTGCAGCCTGCAATTTAGGTCTAAGTTTGTGTGTTTTGTCAACACTGCAATATTCTGCTATCTCTCCTGGATTTTCATGATTTTTAAAGGTTTGCCTCAGCCTGCTCCAATTGGACCAAGTAAAGCAGAAAGGCTATTTCTTTACAAATTTTACCATCATGATGATAATAGCAGTGCCAAATAATTCCCATGTTCAGAGTGGTGAATTTAGGATTCTACTTGCATATTTATCTCTGGGTAATACGAAAATATTTTCTATTTTTTCCCCTATATCTTACTCAAAAAGAATTGCAAGGTATGCCTTAAGATATAAAACAGTATTAACCTCTTCTGATTTCTCATTTCCTCTCTGATAGAGGAAAGGATACCCTTTGCTATCAAAATACTAGGTTTTCTCCAGCGTCATCTGCATCCATAAAAATGCACCAATGGTCTTCTTGAGATTTTTATCTATTTTTGAAACACAGGCTGAGGCAAACCTTTAAAAATCAAAATATCTTTCAAATATATCCGTGCCTTATATTGTTCAAATCATCTCAGAGTTGTTTCAGCTGTAAATTGGAACTTCTTTGACATTTAGAAAACTGGCACAGGTAAACACATTAATAGTGTTCTTTGATGATGATTTTTACAGATGTTCCAATGAATCATTTTGGTGACTGTGTTATATTATTGTTTATATTCAGTTTGTCTGATCTTCTTACACAAGCTGAGTATGTGAGCTACCGTTTCTTCTGCTTCTTTGTATAATCTGCACTTAGAATCATTTGATTTTTCAATTCTGGTCTCTATTGCATTCGTTCAAATAGCTTCTCTAAAATAGTCAAAATCAAATTTTCCAGTTTCTTTTTAAATGTTCCGGTTGTAAGGCATTGCCTGGTTCTGCCTTTATCCACTTTCTCCTTGATATTTTGCAGAAATTGATCATATAATCCTTTTCTTTGCCAAGATTCTGTTTGGGTTTTTATTACATTATTTCAATGTTCCTATTTTGCTTCCTGTACATTCAGTAAGTTTCAATTTTTAACTTGAAAATATGTAAAGTATAATGAATAATCATCAGATTTCTTCATTTTTGCTCCAAATTATCCTGTTTAGTTTGTGTCCAGTAAATAATGCCAGCAGTGTATTGTATCATAGGTATGATTATTTATGACTTTAATGGTGTTTAGCCATTTTCTTACTCTTTAGATGTATTCTTTACTAATCTCATTTTTAACCTATCCATGCTTGCCTCAGATACTTGAAGGCTTCATCCTGATGGCTCTTGAGAGATTGGCCATATAACATTTCAATTCTATTAGTGTTCTCAACTTTAACCCAATGTATTGCTACTGTAGCACATTTTCTAGGCCAAATTCTATTGCTATATCTATTGTATGTGAATGACTAGATTTTGATTTCTTATTTTCCACAAAGCTTCAGATCGTTCATATACAGTGGAACCTCTGATTGTGAGCCTAATTCATTCCGGAAGAATGCTCTTAGCCTGAATTGCTCTTAAACCAAAGCAAGGTTTCCCATAAGAAACAATGGAAAGTCGGATGATCCCAAAAATACTCACAAAAAAACGTTTTCAATGGAATGTTATGTAGAAATGATTGTCCCTAATATCTGAAACAAGTAACAATGATTTATACACAATATAAAGCAGAAATAGAAAAAATTAACCAGCACTTATGGATCTGCTCTAAGGCAGATTTTCGGCTGCTTCTAGGCCAGCTGCTGTCTGGTGATCCCTGCTGGATCGGGAGGATCTTCTGCCGCCGCCGCTCGAGGAAAAATGGCCTTTTCCCTTTTCTATCAGTAATGTCTTTCTGGGGTCTTTCCTGGGTGGTTTGGAAATGTTTCTCATCATAATCTGCCTCCGTGCTATGAGAGGGGAGAAGAGATGGGCAGGAGGGGTACAGTCTGGATGGTGCCAGGAGGATGTGTGTGTGTCTGTGTGTCTCTCTGTGTGTGAGTGATAGGGAAGATGGAGAGTCAATTTTCCTACGCTTTGCAAAGAGGCCTGGCTAGCTGAAGGAGACGAGGATGAGGAGAGGAGGTGGAGGATAGGAGATTGCTTGGAAGGAGAATCTGGAGTCTGAATCTCACAAATTCTTTCTCTCAAATGCCTTTCACTTAATTTACACTTTTTAAGCAGTGAGAGAGAACCATCGGCTCAGTTGTGAGATTTTCCCGCGTGAGCTCATTGCACGGTGCTTGTCTTGTGAGTTGCCACTGGTTAACCAAATTAAATTTTATTAAAAAAATTTGCTTATTTTGCAAAAATCTCGTGGACCAAGCTGATCGCAATCCGAAGTTCCACTGTAAAATAAATGTGAGATTTTATTTCATTATCATTTTCTGCTGTTTGATTGCCAAGATTTGATTTCTCCCAAGGTTGATAAGCCCATATTTTTCATTTCATTCTCAATTCTGTCTTCTACCGTTTCATTACTTTTCTATGAACAATCCCATATTTTTTATTGACAGTAGACAAATATCCAAACTTTTGATAATCCAATTCTGAGGTAATGAATCAAATACCTTTTTATAATCAATCCAGATCACATGTGAATTGCTTTTTAAACTTTTACAATTCTCTAAAACCATTTTATTAGTCAGAAGTTGATATTTTGTACCTGTTTTTCTTTTTAGGATGTTTAAGGAAGTTATTTTCTCTTAAAAAATCTTAGATGTCTGCTATTATGCCTGTGAATAATTTAAACATTGTTGGCAAGAATATTCTTGGCTTATAGATTCCTGGTTTTGTCCCTTTTGCTGGACTTTTTAAATCAATAAATTTTGCCAATTATTAACCAGTTGTTGATGTCTCCCTTATGAAATACTTCATTAAACTGTTTAGCTATAATTGGATGTAAGCTAGTTAAATATTTGAGCCAAAAGCCATGATTATTTCCAGGAGATGTCCAGTTTTTAATTCTTTTTACTCAAGTTTTAATAATTTCTAGTGTTATTAATAGTGCTTCCATTTGATTTTTACTAAATTAATCTTGAAATTATTTTATCCATTCAATATTTTATGTGTCTTTTTGAGTTTCCCATAGATCTTTTCAAAACTAGACTTTTTTCTCCATTTTCAGAAAATGAAAATAGAAAAATTTCTATTGCCATTTATGTAGAGTCACCTCTAGTCTGATTGAAATAGTTGATTTTGCTTAAATTGGATGATTGATACCTCATAGCATTCAGTTTTTCCAACATTTATTCTTATTTTTGTTTTTTCATTTCCAAAGCTGCTTCAGTTTTTTTGGTGCTAAGCCATTTTTTTAATTAGGCTTTTCTTGATCCTCACATTTTTTCAATTTTTGCTGCTTCATGTGTTAGTTACATCTGATCTTAATTTCTTTATTTTGGCTTCCACTCTGAGGCCAAAGCTGATTGGCTTTTTCTATAGATGTTATTTTAATTCTTGAAAGCACCTTATTCACATCCTTCATTATAGTTGCCAGGCTTTTGGGGGGAAACTTTCAATATAGGCAGTCTTTGTCTTTCTACTGGTAATTCTGCATAGGCCATAATTTTCTCTTTTAATTTAATTTCATTCTTCTTGTTGGGACTTCAGTTCATAGTTTGTTTCAGGCTGGCATATACTGTTTCTGTTGTTATTACTGCATTTCTGTATCAGTAGTTTCTTCTATATTTCGAATTATTGTTATCTGAGTTTCTTCTATGATTCCACTATTGTTTTGGGGTTTTCCATTTTCACATTTTTTTCTGAATCTCTTCCAATTTGCAACCCTGAATATTTTATTTCTGGTAAGGAATCTCCGTTGATCTGCTAAGTTTTCAAAGATATCTGAATCTGGATAAATTATTTTCACATTTTGGTTCTTATTTATAATTGTTATTCAGTTATGCAGTCATGTCCAACTCTTTGTGACTCCATGGAATGCAGCATGGAGTCTGCACTACCTCCTGGAGTCTGCCCAAGCCTATGCCCATCACACTGACTATGCTATCTAACAATCTCATCCTCTGCTGTCCCCTTCTCCTTTTGCCTTCTATCTTTCCCAGCATCAGTCTTTTCTAATGAATCCTCCTTTTTCATTATGTGGCCAAAGTACTTGAGTTTCAACTTCAATATCTGTCCCTCCAAAGAGCAAATAAGGGTTGATTTCCTGGAGGATTGACTGGCTTGATCTCCTTGCAGTCCAAGGGATTGCAATAATCAACATGATTTTGGTATAGACCATCTGGTAATGTCCATGTGTAGAGTTGCCTCTTGGGTTGCTGAAAACGTGTATTTGTTATGATCAACTCGTTCTCTTGACAAAATTCTTTTATTGACTATGATGGCTAATCCATTTCTTCTAAGGGATCCTTGTCCACAGTAGTATATATAGTGGTAATCTGAATTAAATTCACCCATTCTCCAGACCATCACTAAAATACATAAATTCTTCGGTGCTCAGCCTTTCTTATGGTCCAACTCTCACAGCCATACATTACTATGGGAAAACCATAGCTTTGTCTATATGGACCTTTGTCAGCAAGGTGATGTCTTTGCTTCTTAATACACTCTCTAGGTTTGTCATAGCTTTCCTTCTGAAGAGCAAGCATCTTTTGATTTCATGGCTGCAGTCACCATCTGCAATGATCTTGGAGCCCAAGAAAGTAAAATTTGCCACTGCTTCCATACATCTTTTCCTTTTTCTCTTGTCTTTTGCTTTCCTTCTTTCCTCAGCTATTTGTAAAGGCTCATCAGACAGCCACTTTCCTTTCTTGCATTTCTGTTTCTTTGGGATGGTTTTAGTACTACCTCTTGTACAATGTTATGTACCTCCATCCATAGTTCTTCAGGCATCTAATCTCTTAAATCTCTTCCTCATCTCCACTGTAGATTCATAAGGGATATCACTGAGGTAATACTTGAATGGCATAGTGGTTTTCCTACTTTCTCCAAGTTAAGCCTAAATTTTATAAGAAGCTCATGATCTGAGCCTCAGTTAACTCCAGGTCTTGTTTTTACTTACTGTATAGAGCTTCTCCATCTTTGGCAGCAAAGAATATAATCAATATGATTTTGGTATAGACCATCTGGTAATGTCCATGTGTATTTCAACCCTCTTGGGTTGCTGAAAATGTGTATTAGTTATGATCAACTCATTCTCTTGACAAAATTTCTCTATGACAAAATTCTGTTAGCCTTTTTCCCTGCTTCATTTCTACTCTAATGTCATAGTTGCCTGTTTTTCCGGTTATTTTTTGACTTAATACTTGAGCATTCCTATCTCCTATGATGAAAAAGACATATTTTTTTTGGTGTGAGTTCTAGAAGGTGATTTAGGTCTCCATAGAACTGGTCCACTTCAGCCTCTTTGGCATTAGTGGTTGGAATATAGACTTGGATTACTGTGATGCTGAATGTTTGCCTTGAATTTGTACTGAGACCATTCTGTCATTTTGAAGATTGTATCCTTGTATGGCTTTTCCCATTCTTTGATTGACTATGATGACTATTCCATTTCTTCTAAGGGATCCTTGTCCACAGTAGTAGATACAGTGGCAATCTGAATTAAATTCATCCATTCCTGTCCATTTTAGTTCACTGATGTGAACTAAAATGTCTATTTTCAATTTTGCCATCTCATGTTGGACTACATCCAGCTTACATTAATCACAAATCTGAGATTCCAGGTTCCTAAAGAACAATATTGTTCTTTATAGCACTGGACTTCCCTTTCATCTCCAATCAATCCACAATTGAGCTTCCTTTTGGCTTTGGCCCAGCCATTTTACTCTTTCTGGAGCTACTTGTAATTCCTTTGGATCTCTGAGAGCTCATCTTCTGGAGTCCTATCTTTTTAGCATTTTGTTGCTGTCCATGGGGTTTTCTTGGTGTGGATACTGGAGTGGGCTTCCATTTCCTTCTCCAGTGAATTCCTGTAGTCCATTTTTCATAAGATGTCCAGGTATCCCAAAAACATAGCACGGTTCTTGTTAACCTAGGTGATGATCGAGCGGGTACGGATTTCTATAAATTAGTTCTCATATTTTTATAGGTGGGGGACACTCTTTGTCTGGCTCCTCTGATGAGATCTGTCCAGCATGGTTGAACCTCTGGCACAGTTCTCATCTTTGGAGCACACAAGCCTCTCAACCACAGCAAAATGGTGCCTCACTGGGGGGCTTATTTATAATCCCAAGCCATAAATATGCAAACTTGAAAAACACTTTGAAATACTTTTATCTTTTTTTAGGTTTGTTGTTCTTCCAATAATCCAGCAGGGCTAAGCTCTGGTTGCCTAGCTATCTCTTTGCCTTGTTGCTCAATTTCAACAGATGCCCAGGAATTCTAACTTATGTGGTCTTTGTTGACCTGGGAGTGACCAATCCAGTATAAGATCTTTTTCTGTCTTCTCACCAAATGGGTTGGTGGATTCACTTATTCTGGCTCTTCCACTGAGACCTGTCTGCCATGGGTGATCCTTCTGGTAGAATACAATATCACCAGTATATCTCTCAGTCTCATCACAACATCGGAAGCCCCTGCTCTATGACAAGGGGGTATCCATGGAGGGGATTACTATGTCAGATGTTTAGATTGGATTTGACATTTTTGTCCATCTTTCAAATCCTTCCCAAGGACCTGGGATAGGCAGATGTTCTTTGATGATGTTAAAGATATTGTCAGAAGATGTAAGATGTTCCAAATTAAACTGCCTTTTGCAAGTGACTGACAGTGATTTTGTCACTGATGATGTCAATGCCGATGGTGCTCAAGTGGTGCACCAGTTGTTTTGGGATTGTACCCAAGGCACCTATTACTATTATATATATATTGCCTGCATTATAGCAATGATTTAATTATTCATGTTCCTGGAAAAAATGCAATGGAATTTCATTTTCCACATTTCTATTCCCCATCCCCATCCCAAAAGACCTGAGGTTATTTTTGCTGTATCTTTTCTTGATATGATTTAGCTATATTTGATTTGAATCTTTACCATGAGAAAAATATAGAAACGGGCATAATTTTGTTATACGGCTGTTATATGGCTCCTTAGGCACACACCATTTATTTATAATATTTATTATTTATTTTATTACACCATTTGTTATATGGCTCCTTAGGCACACACCAAAACAACTGGTGCACCACTTGAGCACCATCGGCATTGACATCATCGGTGACAAAATCACTGTCAGATTTTTAAAAATCTTCTCGCTGATTGATGATTACTATATTTTTATACCACTGCTATTCCAAGTGATTCCTAGCCAACTATATTTATAGAATATCATGCAAAAATTACAGAGGTGCGGTGGTGCAGCGGACTAGTGCTGCCAGTTATGCTGACCAGAATGGCCAGCATTCTGGCAGGTTCAGTCCACAGCTCCGCATGATGGGGTGAGCTCCTGTTACTTGCCTCAGCTTCTGCCCACCCAGCAGTTCGAAAGCACGTAACAGCTGGTGAGATAAATCGAGTATCACTTTGGTGTGAGCTGGCCAGCTTCGGTGGAACAGTCGAGGCGAGCAGCAAGAGGGCGAGCAGTGCGGAAAGTTGAGTGGCGAGGCGAAGGTGGCCCACCCTCCTGCTGGGGGCAGAGCAGAAATGCGGAGATGCCCGGAAGCAACATCACACCGGCCAGCGGGGGGGTGGGATTAGTTTACACAAACTGTAGAGATAGCTAACCTATGTCAGCCTCCAAGAGTCTTTGGAAATTGGCGGCATAGAAATATGCGTAATAAATAATCAAACCTCAAATTCCATTGAAAATGATTTTTTGGTGAATATTTTTGGGGGTGTGGAACAGATTATCTGACTTTCCATTGTTTCCTGTGGGAAACCTCATTTCTCTTTACGAGCATTTCGCGTTAAGAGCGTTCTTCCGGAATGGATTAATCTCATCTTGTGAGGCACCACTGTATATTGCTTTTTTTTAAAAAAAAATGATTAATAGTACAGCTCAGAATTAAAGCCTAGCAAAAGCTTATGGCTCCAATGAGGAAAATGTAATAGGTAAGATATTTAAATAAATCTATGTCAGAAGAAAAAAATAACAGAATCTTCCACCAAACATGCTAAGTTGTAACAAACTATTTTGCCCACAAGTAAGTTCAGCTATATTTCCTGCTTGTATACAGTATTGAGGTGTGGTGGCACAAGCAATTAAGAGCTCAGCTTTCTGGCTGGAAAGTCGGCCTTCCGAGTTCAAGTTCCAGCACTGGAAGCAGCAGGGTAAGCACCCGCTGTTCCGCCTCAGCTCCCGCCCACTTAGCGGTTCAAAAGCACGTGAGCATTAGTAGATAGGTAGATACCACCCCTTCCAGTGGGAAGGTAACAGTGTCCGTGCACCTTCGGTGTCTAGTCATGCTGACCACATGACCATGGAAGCGCCCTCAGGCGAACACTGGCTCTTCAGCTTGGAAACGGGGATAAGCACTGCACCCTAGAGTTGGTCACAACTGGCAGGATCAACTTTACCTAAGTTCAGCAATATTTCCTGCTTGTATACAGCATTACACCAAATATTCTTGCTCAGTCTCAATCATATTTCTGCAAAATATGGATTTTCTGAAATTCTGCATTTGCATTCTTTGGTTAAAGGCCTTATTTTAGACTGGAATTTGCTCTCCCCACCACATATCCCCTCCCATCTTTGTCCTTTTGGCTTGCTTACAGTTTGCTGATCTGTCACCCTGCACTTTGCCCTGCACACTACTTTCTATGTCCCAGTGCCCCTAGGTGATCTTCACCTATCAGTTCTTCATAATCAGTTATCCAGCAGCTACTTTGTGAAGGGCTGCGCTGGATGTGCCTTATCAGCAGCAAGAGAAAGAAGACAGTGAAAATTGACAGGAGGTGATGGAACATAAGAGCAACAGGACCAGTGGGGGTGCAGAGTGACCGAAAGGGTAGAGATGGGGAAGAAGATAGGTAGATCTTCCTTGCAGTATGTGCTGCAATTGGAAATGTTGGCACATTGCCAAGCATCTAAAAGTCATGGCTACAGGGATGCTGCAATGACCATAATGTATTGCACAAGTAAAAAATCCATATATATGAATTTATTAAGGAGTCAGTTACACATTAATAATTCTCCACGTATTTCTCTCTCACTGAAAGCACAGGCTCTGCAATGAACAAATAAACTTTAGATAGTTTGTACTATATTTAAAATTTGATTCTAGTCTTTCTAAATAAAAAAAATGTCCTGAGTAATTTGTACTTCCATTCCAATTGCAGTTGAGAGATTTTCAGAAGACATCGACAATTCTGAATACTTTTAACACCACATGGTTGAAAATGTCCATACTTTTGTTATTTCTTCCTAAAAAGTAGAATCTACATGTTTGAAATATAATGAAAATCAGGTATAGTTCAAAAAACCTTGTGAAATTAAATTCTATTATCTTTATTGTCACTCACTCTTAAGTAACCTGGCTTCAAGTTATTACAAATTTCTCTACTCTAGATATATATATAGTATAACACACACGTGTGATATATGTGATAACATATTTAGCAAACACTATGCTTAATTTGTTTTAAGAAAACTTTATAACTGAAAATTTATAATTAAATTTAATTAAGTGAACATAGATTAGCAATTTAACAAGCACGTAAGTAGCATTTTAAGATGTTAAAAAACTGGATGAAGACTAGGAATTTCAATGTATTTCAGATGTTCTATTCCATGTGATTATGGTATTTTATTAAATCAGAATTTAAACTGTTTCAGTTAAATAGAAAGTTTTTCTTGTACTGTAATATGAATCTATTTTCAATTGTTTTTTAAATATATGTAGGATATGTAGGAACAAAAACAAATGAGTTTATGCTATTCTGATTTTAGCTAGCTGGTTAAGCTCTTATCATAATCTACAATTCTGTGATGGTTACACTCACTAAAAAAATAAACATATGCTAGAATATGCAATATGTCACTGACCATCATAAGCACTGTGAAACCCAAAGTCTACAGATTGTAATCTGGCTGACATTTTTTTAAAAGCATGATTTATTCTTCAGATTCTTGAACTTTTTCATCGTTTGCTGAAGTAGTTTCTTTTTCAAGGAAAGTATCAATGGCTGGAGATGACACAGTCATTTTTATGCTAGGAATCATTTCAATTTGGTCTCCAATACTTTTTATTTCCATGTCTTTGTGAGTTTCAGGTTCAGAGGCGAACTGTTCCTCACTTGTTAAAGTAGATTCTGCAGTTTGTGCTGCTTCTAGAGTGAAAACAACCATGTGTAAAGTGAAATATAGAAACATTTTGATAAGTAATATAAAAAATTGGCACCCTCCTATCTGAATTCCAAATAATATTGGAAGCTATTGTATAGTATTGTCAATATGAAAATAAATTTCAAAAAGTCAAAAGATTATGCCATATGTGCTTGTGATTTAAAAACACAAGTATTGTTTCCAAAATAAGATGAAAAGCAGAGAGCTACTACTGAAGAATAAAATTAGTAAGCATACGTAATTATGTTTCAAAGTGGGAGTCCAATCATATTATGAAATGATATGTGGGAATCACATTGGGAGATGGGAAAGAGCCACAGAGAGGGCAACAATCAGAAGTAGCTTAGTCCAGAGAAGGAAACATCTCAGAAGGACCCTCCCTAGTCTCTTGGGCTGTAAATGCAACCAGTGACCATTCAAAGTTACCAGTGGACCATTCAAAAGGTTCTTTTGACATAGTTTCTTTACTCAGTGCCCTGTTGGGGGAATGATTGATGTGTGTGACAAAAGGTTTCCTGTATCTTGTCAAACCAGGCAAAGTGAAAGGCAGCTTTGTGGTGACTTACCAAATCCTGACTTCTTCACAGTCTCCTCCTTTGGTCAAACTTGACTGTAACTCTTTTCCAGCTTGAAACTGACAATTATAGTTTCACATCTAGTCAGCTTCATTTGGTTTTGTTTGTCTCCTAACTAGTATCCCATTCTTCGGAATATTTACCTCTTGCTTTATAGTTAGCAAGAAGGAAATTCATGTTGTATTTACATTTATTAGAGAAAAAGATATTAGAAGAGAATAAGCAGGCCACACCATGGAGAATTAGATTGAAAGTCCTATGTCAGCAGATACCAATGCACAGCACAAACAATGTATTCCTCATGGTGTATCTGCTTATTATTTTGTAATCCATTCATCTTCATGAATCTGCTTATTATTGTAATAAGCAGTGTATCTGCTTATTATTTTGTAATCCATTCATCTTCAATCTCTCTGTTCTGTAAAAGAGGAGAAATTAGGCACAGGAGAGAATGTCTACAGAAATTGCTTGATGGAACCATTTTCTGAAGGTTCAAAAGGAGAAAAGGGGCTGCAGTTGGCATGTGGGAAGAGGAAGAGCGCAGGTAAGCTCTGAGTGACTTAGAGATCAATTGGGATGAGGAGGAAAAAGGTGTGCTAGTGTCTCTCGTTTTGCATACTTCGGTGATGGCAATGCATTTAGATGGAAAGGATCCGTGAGGTGAGAAGGGGGTCTTCCAGTCATGCATATAGTGCAGGAGGGCATCCATAGCCCAATATAGGTGCTGGAAGGGGGAAGTGGTTAAAAACAAAGTGTCAACAAGTCTCTCTGAGTGGCATGATAAGATAGTTTTTCTTCTGCTTTTATCCAGGATGGTTGCTTCTGCTTTACTGTGGATAAGACTCGGCATCTGCCTTGGAAAGATACGTCATTCTTGCACACCTCTTCCTAGTTGGTTCTGGTTCTGAAGCAATCCAAATTCCTGGCTCTATTTGGCATTCTGAATTGTATATGGCTGGAGTCTCTACTCTGGCATATTTGCAAAGAGAAGGCACCAATGGGAAGCTTGGTTTCCAGATTAGGTCACACAAATTTGAGATTCCAGCCAGTTTTTCTCTTTTATTGGAGGACCAATGGGGGAAAATTAACTGACCTTGTCAAAAAGATAGTACCTTGTGCTTTGTAAAGTTAAGTTTAACCAAAAGGAGGGGACAACAAACAGGTCAAGACTTGATAAGCAGCCATAGAGCTGCCTCTCAGTCTGCCTGATTTTGGCAAGGTGTGGAAGACACTTTGTTGGACAGCCATCAATCACTCTCCCAATAGGGCACTGAGCTATGAGGAACTAGGTTGTAAATAACTTTTGGTATCTTTCCCAGCATCCTGGACATATTGGAAAAGACCGTGATGTTGGGAAAGATTGAAAGCAAAAGGAGGAGACATTAGAGGATGAGATGGTTAGAAAACATCATCCACGCAATGAACATGAATTTGAGTAAACTCTGGAGACAGTGGAGGACAGAAAGGCTACAGTCCATGGAGTCACTTAGAGTTAGCAACTGAACAACTATCTTTTGGGTGGTCCACTATAACTTTGAATGGTCACTAAGCAACTGGTCAGTGATGATCACATGACAGGGACATTGCAAAGGTTGTAAATTTGTTAAGTTCATTTTTTCACAGCTGTTGTAACTGAATAGTCACCAAGCAAATGGCTGTAACCTGTTCCAATCAGTATTTACACTTGGCTACAATAACATTTATAGGTAAATTGCCAAGAATAAGATTGAGAAAGATTGTTAGCTTAAGGTTCCAAAAAGTTTATCTGAAAAAAATTTCATCAAGAAACCACTAAGAACATATCACATATTACAGTATTAAATGCTGTTTGAAGGTTGTTATATGGTATGAGAGAAAAAAGGATGAAACCTGACAAAGTTAAAAAGAGAATAATTCCCACTAGTACAAAGATGTAATCATGTGCTTTTTTTTGAATGCTCCCAGCATGTGCTTTAGTTATTAGTTTGTTTTGAACATACTTCCCACCACAAAGGAGATGTTCCTAAAAGCTCTTGAAATAACAATGCATCTCAACCTTTATTTTTTCCTTTGGCTGCTTCTACCAACTGCTTCTCATAAATCTTCTTTAGTGTGCTGCATGTTTTCTTGTGTGTAAACCAGTGCATTTTCTGGCAGGTCTGATCACAGTAAATTACCTGAAAATCAACAAAGGTATGTTACCATTTTGATTTTTAAAATGAGCTGTACAGTGGTACCTCACAAGAACAGTAACTCGCAGGATGAGCAAAAAATTTAATCAAAAAATATTCCGCTAGACGAGCCATGACTCACGAGACGAGGAAACTTCATGCCAAACCT
>JANHZU010001710.1:90630-103830 GCA_032468055.1 Acrochordus granulatus
AATCCAGTCCAGATGACTGTTTTTTAAACTTTGTTGCGATGCAATTACCCTGGACGAGTGAGAGTCTTCACAGACATGACCAATTGGATAGACATAATTATTGAGAACTTTTTTGATATGCAGATTTCCTTTGATGGAACCTTCCTTTCTTGAAGGTAAAAAATGTCAGCACAATGTTCTAAGATTCTGATCATTACAGTTTGTGTTCCAAAGAATGGTGGGAGTCAAAGGATAAATATTGATCCATGTGTGTAGACTTCATATAAATTTCAATATAAAGGTTGCTGTCTTCATTGATGTGTATGACACAGTCAGAAAAGCAAAAAATTATCTTTAACATTTTCATGTGTGAATTGGATGCTACTGTCAATGGCACTGATATTTTGCTTCCAATTCATGTGTTTTGATTTTGACCCAGGTATCATCCACAAATCTAAACTGGTAGGTGGGAGGGAATCCTGTGAAGGATCTCAATGCTTTGAATTCAAATTTTTTCCATGTAAAGATTGGCCACAGAAAGAACACAGGTGACCCCATTGCAGAGTAGTATCCTTGTCTGTAAATTCTGGATTGAATTTGAAATAAATGTTTGTCAGACAGAGGTCCAAATGAATACAAATGTAGTCAGGGCTAAGTTTAGTCCTGTGTGTTAATGTGCTGTTTTGTAGAAGTCTTTTCCTCACTGCTTCATCTGTAGAAATGTTGAAATGTATATATTCCTTACTATTTTTCTTTTTTCACATGCGATTGAGAAAGACTTCTGAATGGGAGTTCAAACATTTCCCAGTTATCTAATAATAAATGTCCAGTTGCCTTTTTAAGAAACTTTGCAATATTTTTGCAATTTTGCTACAAAGCATGACCTGGATTAATGAGAATATACATAAATTATGATCCATTGCTATCAAGTTTGATAAACCTGCGTTTCCTGCTTCTGTAATCAACAGTGGATGGCCTATTGAGTAGGTCTCTTGATATGATCTCTCTTTTTACTTTAAAGTAAAAAAAAAAGAAACGTATGACAGTTGTGTGTGAATATTCTTCATATTCCATTTCTCTTGTCACAGAAAAGTTCAAATCAGCATACCTTCTCCTTGGTGATCACATCTGTGGCTTTTGATCTTACAAAATGTCTGTAATTTTACAGAAGTTCATAAAAGAGCACAAGCTTTTAATCAGAACAACTTCCAAAAGCCCCAAATGTTATTCAAAGCCTGTCTCACTAAACAAATAACTCTCGACTTACACATTTGTGTCCAGAATTTCAGTTGTTAAGTGAATCTTACCTGATTTTATGACCAAGTTTCTCCCATTTCCTATAATCACTAGCATGGCTATTATTACTCCATTTGGATTAAATGCATTACAGAAAAATTAAGTTTCAGACTAAAAGTCAGAGCATTTCTAGATATGTCTACTTTGGCTTAAGTATAATTGATTAATGACCTAATCAGTCTAATCAGCTGAATTCTTTGTCAGCTAATTAAAGTAACACTTGTTGTAAAAAATATTTTAAGGGCAGAGGCAAACAGATATACCAGATATAGTTTTACATTTTGATGGCTTATTAATATAAAGGAGTGGGGAAAATATATTCCAGCACAAAACTGAAATTACAAACAGAGTAATAAATAAAGGGAAGAATAGTGAAGAAGACAGTTTGAAAAGAGTTCATTGCCTGGCTTGGTTTATCAAAGACGTTGCTAGAGGTTGACAAACCCTTTGTTTCTAGCTTGTTTATCAAAAAGTAGATACACAAGTAGATCAGGCATCATCATAAGAGCATGTCAGATAATTCCTATTTTATTTGCCATACATCTAGCAAGCACATTTTGTTTAGAATATCATGTAGTGTATACTAATCTGATACACAAGGAATGGACTCCTGGGGCTGCAATGAACCCATCAGCATCTCAAGCTTGCACTACTGTTTTTTTTTTTGGCAGCACAAAGGCAATGGTGTAATTCTGGGTGATTTGAAGACTGGGATAGGGAGTCTCCAAGAAGCTTCTCATTTCCAACCTACTTTTAAAAAATAGGGTGAAAACCAGAGCTGCTACCTTCCTTGTAATGTCACTGTATCAAAAGTGTCCTCCAGCAACCCACTGAAGAATGTGAGGCAGAATTGCAGCTCCTATCATTGATTCATGCACTTTACTGAGAACTGAAGAAGAATAATCCTTATTTTTGGATTCATCCTAACTGTTCCATAGACATGATCAGTTGTACAAATATTCTCTGAGAAGGTCAAAGGTAGTCTCAAACCAGCCTAACAAAAAACCATGGTCATCCCATAAGTCTATGTGTGATGACAATATTTACTTTTGTTTTTTGACATTATTTTGTTTTCTTTCCATTTTTTAATATTTTCTATTTTTTAATATTACCTTCTCCCATAAATATGTCTTGGTATTGGGGAACAGCGTTGGGATAGGACAAGATTCACCTTCATACTGCTCTGTTTCACAAGTTAGAATTCTTATAAGCTGCCCGGTATGAGAAACAAAAGGGGAGGTCACACTTTTCATGGGTCAGAGGCTGTGCCAAATTTTTAAATGGTTGTGGGTCATGCTGCAAACTAAAAAAATAAAAAGATCTGCAGTTGACATCCTTGTGGGCCTCAACTAACTGTGGCTTAGAAAGTGTATTGAACTGAAGTACCCAGAACATGACCACAAGATAGTCTGTTTACTAATTTGATAAAAAGTAATTGTCTCTGGATACCAAGGCAGGCATTTCATCACTTGTTTCTGGTAGTAAAAGGCCAAAAAGTGAAGTCAGGACGCTTTTTGGGTTGCTTCTTTGCTGGCTGAGCTGGATTTGGATTCAGGCATAGCTACAAAGGCTTGAAAGATGAACATGAGTGTTAGAAATATTAAACAGGCTATAATTCAGGGGGAGAGGTTTCCAAAGGGGAAAAGTCATTTGTTTTTTTGTTCACAAAGCTTACATGAAAGCAATCAATTCTTTGGTCTAGCTGTTGGGTTTCTTCCTTTCCCTATTTTCACTTTTATTTAAAGATTGTGTTCACATCAAGCTTGGATTAGGTTGTCATGGAAACCAAAATTATTTGGCTGCATGTTATATGGGATTGCTGCTATAAATACTTGAAAGGGAAAACAACTTCAGCAGAACAATTTTATCATATTTTGTTGTCCTGAATGATGTAATGACCACTGCAAATGGATTTTTGTCTACTGAAAGTAATTTTTCCTGTGTTAGTGCCCTTTAAAAAAGAGATGTCATAAAGGTCTCTAGTTTATTCTCTCACTCCATGTGAAATCCATCTCTTGAAATATATCCTTTCTCCCCTTTTTCACCCATATCTGTAAGCATAAAAGAAACCTAGAATATAAGGTTAGCTCTGCTGGAGCAGATCAAGAGCTATCTTATTCCAGCATTTTGTTTTCATGATAACTAATCAGATGCATCTGAGGTGCTTACAAGAAGGAGATGGAGAAATGTACTTCTTCCTCTGTTTCCCTTGCAACTCATACAGTGGTACTTTACAAGACGAGTAACTCACAAGATGAGAAACTTCTAGGACGAGAAAAAAAATAAATAAAATTTATTCCGCTAGACAAGCCGCAACTTACAAGACAAGCAAACTTCGTGCAATAAATTACACTTTATCAGTCAGCGCGCTCTGTATTTCCACGTAGAAATGCCACGTAGCTTACTCAATTGCCGTACAGGCAACAAGCATGTGCACACACAAAATAAAGCAGAAATTGTCCTTGTTCTTACCCAAAATAAAGCAGAAATTGCCCCTCGTCGCCCAGCACTATCAAGCCCGACCCCTCTCTTCTCCTCTCATAGTATGGAGGCAAGAAACATTTCCAAACTGCCCATGAAAGATGCCCAGAAAGACGTTGCTGAGAGAAAAGGCAGTTTTGCCTCAGCAGCGGCAGCAGCGCATCCTCTGAGCCAGCAGGGGGCACCAAACAGCAGCCGGCCTAGCAGCAGCCTCAAAGCAGATCCATAAGTGCTGGTTCGTTTGCTCCATTACTGCTTTATATCGTGTGTTAATCATGATTACTTCTTTCAGATGTTAGGGACAATCATTTCTACATCAAATTCCATTGAAAATGATTTTTTGGTGAATATTTTAGGGGGCGTGGAACGGATCGTCTGATTTTCGTTTCCTATGGGAAATCTCGTTTCTCTTTAAGAGCATTTGACACTAAAAGCGTTCTTCCAGGACAGATTAGTCTCATCTTGTGAGGTACCACTGTGTTTAAAAGTGTGCTGACTGAAAAATGGCTGGGCCTTCACAGATCTTAATGCATATATTCAGTTAAGGACTCTTTCAAACCCATTAACTTAGTGGGCCTTAAAATGGTTTATTTTAATGAATTTGACAGATAAATTATTGTGGTCTGTGAAGATGTGATTTCTAAATCTCTTTCCGATTAGTTTAATTGGAAACATTCATTTCTCGAATATGTTTTTTTAAAAAACTTGTTAAATATTGTTTTAATTCCCATTCTTCATAAATCAGATCTTTGCTTATTTGTTGACTGAGAGCCTGACTTCAATAATCTCACCAAATCTCTGACTCCTGCAAAATTATAGTTTTGAAATTATTGTGTACTGCCCTTCATTCACAACTACTACATATTCAGGATAAATCCTAACAATTATTCTTGACTCTTATCCTCTAGCCACATGGAAACAAACATAATTTATGTTGACTTGCATCTTAATTTTGCAAGTCAAAAAGTGTCTGCCAATTTTTACAGCTTATCCTGATATGTGTCTTTTCTTACATGTCTATTTCTTTTCCTTGGAGATATGGAAGATGACAGTCTCTAAAATTTCTCTTGTGCATCAGTTTGTGTGCTGTGTTCCTAATGTTGATTCTCTAGGGCTAGTGGGAGAACATCATGTCTCATAAAAGTTCATCAAAAGTTTATCTTTTAAAAATCTATGTAATCATTTTAAATTATTACTCCAGAATTCAGTATTCGAAGATTCATGATTGCTTAATTGAAACAGAATTTCCCTCTTACAGAAGTTATATATGGAAAGCATATAAAAATTACAATCAAAATACAATTACAAATTACAATTCTCAAAATAAAAAGAAAAATTAGTTGGCTATTGAATTCCTCCAGGTGGCGTATTTCATTTTTGTGTTCCTTGATTGTTTGTTAAGTTCTCTTCATTCTCTCTGTTTTTAAGTAAATAATACATAATATAAACAGGTTTTCTCCACTGCTCTTTTAATTTGACTTTTCTTCAATTAATTCTCTTGTCTGCTCTGGAGGACTGTTCAGCTGAGCCTTTGCCAAGCTGAAGATGTTCAGAACTGTTAAAATTAAGTTTTCTCATTTTCAGTGGTTGTTATTAACATGTTAGTTGAGGTTGGTAGCAGTTTGGATACAGAGGAGTTTAGACTCATAAAGCTGTTAATGCTTAAGCAATTTCAGGTTCAGGCATCAGACAAACTATGCATTCATGATTTAAACACACAACCAGCAACCCTTAGTATTTAGTAGTAGTCTAAGTAAATTCTCTGTTCAGAATGAGTTCCAAAGAGAGGCTGTAACAGAATAACTATCAACATACATTTTGCATTCAGTTGCAGTGTTGTCATTGTTGGTTTTGCAAGATACATATTTCTTTTGATCCTGAATAATGCATATCAAATGTTTTCTCATTTCATGAAGCTGAATGTCATTCAGTGAAAGCATTCTTTACCACATGCACATCAGTCCTCAAATAATAATTAAATACTATAAAAAGTTCTTTCAGGGAAAGAAGATGCTTTATTGCCAATTTTAAAAGAATAATTACTGACATCATTTTAAAAAGTTATTCCAATCAAACATACAGCTTGTAGAACAGCCTAAAATGAAGAAAATAAAGTTGTTCACAGAATAATTGTAGGAAACATCCAAACACTAATTAGAAGTTTTCTTTATGATCTTATTACATTTTATAAAATGATATTCATGATTTGGGCCAGTTCATTACAAGGAAATCACATGTATTAGGTGGCAAATGACATGTGATTTATCATGCATAATCATATATACCAAAATGCAATGACTGGCTTTTGCTTATTAATGCATGTGTGTAATAACCTACATGTGATCATTTTCATGGGAGATTCATACAGCCTCCCATATGCTTCCTATGAAGAAATTTTGGTGCAGCCCTAAATGTGTGATAGAACCAACACCAATGGTGCTTTAAAAGAATGGAACTGGATAATGTATCTATAGGGTAATCAAAACCACAACTTCAATATTAAGACAGGTTCTAATTGCCAGAGACATTGGCATAGAGCCAGACTTGTAGTCAGAATTAGACATGTTGAAATACGTGTCACTTTAGCAAACATGATTAATAAGAGTCTTACTTAATAGAGTGGTTTTAAAACAGCTTTTCTCAAGCAGTGGAATATTGAAGCAATATTCCCAGCTTTAGTTATTAGGAATTGTAATCTCAATGCATCTGATGAGTCCAGATTGACTAAAGCCAATTTAATATGCCTAAAAACTTAGGCGTAATGTGTCAATTTTGCATGTCTGTCTATTCAAATAGACAACAGGTCTTACCTCATTTTTAAAGATCAAGTTAGAAATTTATTCTTCTGAGCAGATATAATTAGTATTTAACATCAATGATTGAGGCTTGCAGCTTAACTGAAGTTTCTTTCATGTCTTAATTTCCAGCTATACCCTTTTTGTCTGTCTTTGTCCAAAGTACTAAAACTATTTCAGCATCAATTTTTAAGCAACAATAATATTTATAGTTTAACCCAGTATTCAGAAACACCTAATGATTATTTTTCTGGTTTTGAATTGCAGCTGATGTCCTAAGTGAAGAAGCCATTTTGAAATGGTTCAAAGAGGCACATCTTGCTAAAGGCAAGAGTGTGTTTCTTGATCAAATGAAGAAGTTTGTGGAATGGCTGCAAAATGCTGAAGAAGGTATTTTTTGAATTAAATACATGATCATAAGTCAAGCTGTTCTTTAGTTATCTGGAGCCCAGTAAACAGAATCTTTTGGATAGTCCATTGCCCAAATTGAACAAGGCATAAATAGACCATATATTAGCCAGTCTCTGGGTGGATACTTTAATTAACAAGAGTACTTTTGCTTTGCCCACAGAAAGTTTCATGTTCAGTTTCTATCACTGCTGGATTAGAAAGTGTCTTTTAAATAAATATCAGCAGCACCGAGCTAGTATAATTGTTAATTTGATTCAAAAAAGTTTCCTGTGAGATTATTGGCCTCCTTTCTTATTACCAGAAGCATGAATATGTTTAAATAATTGCTATGGCTATATGTGTGTGTGTAAGTGTATGTCCCGTGTTGGAAGCATCTACCAAGGCTGGTTGAGAAGATTAGGCAGTGAATGCCCACTGCCCAGGGGATGCCCAGTGGGAGATCCATTCATGTCCCTGTTTTTTTTTTTACCTACTGAAGTGGTATCTATTTATCTGCTCACATATTCAGGCTTTTAAACTGCTAGGTTGGCAGGAGCTAGGCAGACAATGGGAGCTCACCCTATTTCATAGTAGCTCTCAGGTCTCAAACTGCCGACCTTCCAGCTGACAAGCCCAACGTTTGACCGCTTGTGCCACCACATGCCTCATTTATATAATACCTTGCAAATATTTAATTAATCCTCAATTTAGGTGAGGTGTTTGGCATACTTGTTCATCGAGCTGAATGCCTTTTTTTTCTTCAAAGTATTAGCAGACATTACTTATCTCTGCTGTCAATGAATTTAGCTCTTTCTACAATTTCTAAACAAGGTTTTTTACTCTTTTTTCTTTATTCCCACTCTAGTAAACCCTTCCCTTCCTTGAATAGTAACACTTTCCACTCACCTATATGGATCTGTAAAGGTTTCCCCTGTCAGTCATGGCTGAATCTAGGGGGTGACGCTGATCTTCGATTCACATCCGAGGGAGCCAGCATTGCCTGAAGATGCTTTCATGGTCAAGTGGTCAGCATGACTATACGCCAAAGCAAACAGAACACTGTTACTTTTCCCACTGAATTAGGCGGTACCTATTTATCTACTTGCATTTTTACATGGTTTTGAATTGCTAGATTGGCAGAGCTGGGCAAGTAATAGAAGCTCACTCCTTTAAGCAGCAGCACTTGGGTCTAGAACTGCCAAGTTGTCAACCTTCTGGCTGAAAAGCCCACTGTCACCGTTTGGCCACCTTGCCCCCTGTACTGCTCTTTGGCTGCAAAAAATTGAAACTTAATATTTTTCCATTCACCTCATCTCTACCTTTTTTCTTTCTTTTCTGGATTTTGCTGGAGACAGAGGAAAGGATGTAAACCAGTATGTGACAATTATGAGTGTGAAAATGACACATATACGCACACACTGACCATGTTCTTTTATTGAAGTTTCTGGTAGTAATATATTCATAAAATGCTTTGAAATGTATAGAAATGTGTGCAAAAAATTTCTGAAGCAACCATGTCTTTTTATAGGCTTATGTGTCTGTTTCCAAATCTGCTCCTGCCACATGTGTAGCCATGTCATTTTACTGTACAAAACTTACCCACTAGGATATAGTCTGGAGAAGTTTTTGAAGCAGCCCTGTAAGCAGGAAAAAAGATATGGCTGCTTTAAAGAATTTAAAAAATGTGTTTTATATATGCTCCTACATATTCCAGAAGTATTTTCATGTACACGTATACGTGTTTCACATATCCACTTACATATATACAGTACATATATAAAGTAATGTACATTCATTGACGAAAGGGAGAACTACAAGATTGTCACTGGAGGATGGCATCCCAGATTGACAAGGTAGGGAAACAGAGAGAACGTTTTTTCTGTCTTTATTCTTATTGGGGAGGTGATAACTTAAATTTGACATCATCTTCTGGATAAATATCAAAGTATTTTTTCTAATACTAAAAAATTTCAAGAAATAACTTGGTAAGAATATTTCAAGCAATCTGTCATTGAAATGCAGTACAGCTCTGATTCTAAAATTTGTCTACGATTTCGCACATCAAAGGACGTTCATTTATTTCACCATCACTATTTAAGCTGCAATGCTGAATATATTTTAGTAAAAACTGCAAGATTGGCTGCTTTTCCTCCTAAATCAAAAGCTATTAGGCAGTTCCATTGTGCACAGAGCCATAAAAGAATAAGGATGAATAGATGTTTAAAGCCTTAGCTCTTTGGTATATTCTACCAAAATATATGAGAATATATAAAAAATATAAGTTTTTTTAATTGTGATAGATGATTTCATTCTCCCTTTATCTTCATATGATAACCTCTCATAGTGAAGTATGTTTTATATCCTGGTGAAAAAACAAATACCTTTGAAGTCTAATTCTGTACACCCTACACCTGGTTGGCAGCTTGTACTTATGCATTCATACCTTGCCTTCAGAATTAAAATGTTTTGTTTTATTCAGTTTTTATCCTTTAACATACTGGTTTTTCCATCTTTTTTTAAAAAGGTGTAGTAAGATCTGCAAAGACAGTGACAGAACTGTGTAGATTCTTTAAAACAGACAAATTCACACATAAGATAATCATTTGTGGAAAGAAGCAGCAAATGGTACCATAGGAAGAATTAATAAAAACCTGCCTAAACCTCATATCTCGGGGCTTTTCACAAATAAATGAAGTTCCTATTTTTTGTTTTGTTTGTATGAATTTTACCTTTAATTACACCATCTTAGGTAATATTGTGGAAAGGTTAATGTAGCTCTGAGCCTTTTCCTTCAAAAAAAAAAAAGGGAAATGGTGGCCAAATTGGCCAGGACATCAGCACCATATAACTGAGATGAGAGATACAGTTTTTTTCAGTGAACAGGGAGATTTTTGTAGCCTTCAGAGCTTGAAAGATGTTTGATGAGAATAATAAAATAATATGTTTTACAGGTTAATTATTTTTTTATTTTGGGAAAATGATTGCCAGTATTGGCAATTGACAGAAAGAATTACTACACCTCTTCGTTATACTGGCTCTATTAGTATCTCCTTCCCTCTTCTTTCTATTAAAAATTGTGTCATAATTTGCAGCTTTCCAACACATACTGTAAAGGTCCCCAACTGAGATTTATTTTTAATCTTTGTAAATGATCAGTTTACAAATCAAGTATTTGTAGGCCTATCTCCTTGCCAGATGCCCTCCATATATATTGGATGACAAATTCAACATTCCCAATAGCACAGCTTAATGAAGAATGAAGGAGACATCAAGGTTGGAGAAAAAAATTTTGACAGTAGAAGGCATTTACAGTGGAACCTCGGATTGCAAGTAACATGGTTAATGAGTTTTCCGCAAGACCAACCAAATTTTTAATAAAATTTAATTTGGTTAACAAGCAAAAACTTGCAAAACAAGTACCACTTGATGACCTCGTGTGGGAAATCTCACAACAGAGCCTATGGTTCTTCTCTCTTGCTGTGTAAAAAGTGTAAATTAAGTGAAAGTCATTCAAGAGAAAGAACTCCCAAGATTCAGAATCTCCTTCCAAGCAATAACCCTCCTTCTCCTCTCCTCCCTCTCATCTCCCTAATGCCAGCCAGGACTCTTCTCAAAGTGTATGAAGATTGATCCTCAGTCTTCCCTGTCACTCATGCACACACATAGCCCTCCTCACACAGCACTATCCAGCCCATCTCCCTCCTGCCCATCTCTTCTCCCCCTTTCATAGCATGTAGGCAGGTTATGTTAAGAAACATTTCCAAACCACCTGGGAAAGACCCCCAGGAAAGACACTGCTGAGGGAAAAGGCCGTTTTACTCTCGAGTGGGGCAGCAGATTCTTCCAATCCAACAGGGGCTGCCCAGACAGTGCCATCTGAGCAGCAGCTGACGGTCAGAATCTGCCTTGGAGTAGATCCATAGCAATAAGATTAGCACTCAAAGCAACTACCCCTCCCAGGAAAGGTAGTTCAACTTCCTAAGAACTGTACAGAAACAAGAGAGAACAGAACTTCAAGGCTTGGTGGAAATCTTCTTCCATAAACCATCAAGACCCATCATCCAAATTAAACCACAGTTGTTATTCTCTGCCTGGCTTGGATTGGGTCCTTGGGGACCCCTGCCTCAAAATCTTCTAGCAAAAGTTAAAGTACTGGTTATTTTTTTTATTTTACTTTATATTGTTACTTATTTCAGATATTGGGGACAATCATTTCTACATAAAATACTATTGAAAATGATTTTTATTAATATTTTTGGATGTGTGAAACAAATCATCTGACTTTACATTATTTCCTTGGGAAAAATTGCTTTGGTATAAAAGTGTTTTGGATTAAGAGCATTCTTCCAGAACAAATTATGCTCACAATCCAAGGTTCCACTATATAGTATTGACATAAATAAATGCTTGTTATTCTCAATCTCCTTTTTGTTTGTGCTTTATTTATTTTTCATTGTATGTATATATGTTTATGTGGATGGTTTTTGTAAGAAAATTATTATTTTTCTCTCTGTTTTTTAGAATCTGAATCTGACGGGGATGACAATCAGGATGGCTGAGCAAAGCAAAGACATTATTATAACTGGCTGCTCTTTCAGAAATTTGTAGTATCCAAGCATAAATTCTTCCTTTGGTGTCATACTGAAATTTTAAGCTAGATTTTTTAGTTTTGTTTGTTAAGAAAAATAATGTATTGGAACCCTAAGGCATTATATACTGTACATGAACTTCTTCTGGCAAGCTGTATGCATTCATACAATGGCATTCAGCAAGGTGTCATGTAAGGAAATTGAAATTAAATGCTTAAGAACTTTTTATTAGCATATTTTAAGGTACTTCCATGTCTGCCCATAAGATTTTTTTGATCTGTGTGCGTAGCTCAGTATTTGCCTGTGTATGTGATTCGACACCACTACATTTTTAAAAAATTAAATGGCTTTTATATATTCATGTTTCCAGACTTCTTTGTTTCAGAAGTGGCTTGTATAGAAATAAACTGCTGCTGAAGTTCTGTGGAAGGATGGTCAAATCTATCTGGTCAAATCTATAACTATCTGATCCATCTGGCAAACTTTCCTTGGTATAATTTACTCTGCACTCTACCAATATGGAATATCTTCAAATTTGAAGGTGAAGCCTCCAAGAATATTTGATATTGGGACGGAAACCACCTGCATTAATGAGAGAATCTACATAAAAACCAGCAATAAACTAAAGGAGAACCAATGTGCCACAGGCATAGATGATACATAGCCAGCCCTAAGACACCTGCATTAAACCAGAACCTTCTTTTTCTTAGTGCTTAATTAAACAATTATGTGACTTTCTTCTCACACAAGAGATACAGTAATAAATCACTTATATTGATAAAAGATTTAAAACTTGTTTAATTGATACATTGGTTATATTCATCAATTAAAATATTTTTCAAACAATTAAAGAAGTCCTGTTTTTAATAACTGGATATATTTTTAAAAAATCTTGAATGTGAATACTTAGGAAAGTTGGAATGGCAAACTTAAAAATACATATTCTTTTTTCATTCTAGGAGAAATTATTTCTTCCCAAAATAGGGTTAAAAAATATAACATTCCAAATATTGTTTGTTTCTGATACCATCATCCCTGTTCATTAATTATAATGACTAGACTGATAGAAGCTGAACAATGATTAGAGGAAAGAAGTCCCCTCAACCTAATTATTTTAACATAACATTAACAAAATAGAAGCAAATTTGTTCAGAAATATTATGCTTACCTTTTAGTAAAAGTAACTGAATAATGAAGTTGTTATTTCAGCAGAAAATGCCAACAACTGTCAACCAGCCTGTATGTTCCTCAAATGAAGAAAGACAGGGATCAGTTTTACATTTGCTGCTGAACTTTGAGAAACAGATTAAGATTATGACAAATATACATGGTAAATAGATTTTAAAAAATAACAACATGAAACACAGAGAAAAGAATTCGAGATATGAAAAAATTGGTTAAAAATCATCTTCCTTATCCTGTTTTTGAAAAAACCTCTTCTCAGAATATGTATTAACAATCCATTGCTGTGAGTGAAATGGAGATCTGTCCCTCATGTTAAATAGAGGCTGTAGAGTCTATAATATATTTATAATTATATAATTTTATATAATATGTAATTAATGTATGTACCCTACACATCCATACACAGCACCCAAGAAGGTGAAATCTGCCACTGCTTCCATTTCTTCCCCTTCTATTTGCCAGGAAGTGATGGGGCCGGTTGCCAT
>JANHZU010001710.1:129855-141609 GCA_032468055.1 Acrochordus granulatus
TTAAATAAGCAGGGTGACAATATACAGTCTTGCCATACTCCTTTCCCAATTTTGAACCAATCTGTTGTTCCATATCCGGTTTTAACTTGTTTCTTGACCAGCATACAAGTTTCTCAGGAGACAGGTAAGGTGGTCCGGTACTCCCATCTCTTTAAGAATATACCACAGTTGATTGTGATCCACACAATCAAAGGCTTTAGCATAGTCAATGAAGCAGAAAAAGATGTTTTTCTGGAACTCAGTTGCTTTCTCCATGATCCAGCAAATGTTGGCAATTTGATCTCTAGTTCCTCTGCCTCTTCAAAATCCTGCTTGTACATTTGGTAGTTCTCGGTTCACATACTGCTGAAGCCAAGCTTGTAGTATTTTGAGCATAACCTTGCTAGCATGTGAAATGAGCGCAGTTTTACTGTAGTTTGAACATTCTTTGGCATTGCCCTTCTTTGGGATTGGAATCTAAACTGAAATTTTCCAATCCTGTGGCCACTGTCAATTTAATCCTACATTTTGTAATAAGAAGCTCATGATCTGAGCCACAATCAGCTCCAGGTTATGTTTTGAAAGATTGTATAGAATCTTTGGCTGCCAAGAATATAATTCATCTGACCATTTGGTGAGGTACATGTATAGAGTTGCCTCTTGGGTTGTTGAAAAGAGTGTTTGCTATGACAAGTGTGTTCACTTGACAAAACTCTGTTAACCTTTGCCCTGTTTCATTTTGTTTTACAAGGCCAACTGGCCTGTTACTCTGGTTAACTTTGGACTTCCTACTTTAGCATTCCAATCCCTATGCTGAAAGACATATTTTTTGGTGTTAGTTCTAGAAGGTGTTGTAGGCTTTCATACAACTGGTCATCTTCAGTCTTCTTGGCATCAGTAGTTGGGGCATAGACTTCGATTAATGTGATGTTGAATATTTTGCCTTGGATTTGAACTGAGATTTTGTCGTTTTTGAGATTGTACCCTAGTACTGCTTCTCTCTCTCTTTTATTAACTGTGATGACTACTCCATTTCTTTTAAGGGATTCTTGTCCACAGTAGTAGTAGATACAGTAGTCATCTGAATTAAATTCTCCAATTCCCATTCATTTTAGATCACTGATTCCCAAAATGTAATGTTCTTCTTGATTCATAGTTTTTACATTCCAGGTTCCTATGCAATATTAGAATATTGGACTTTCCTTTCACCACCAGATACATCCACAGCTGAGCATCCTTTTGGCTTTGGCTCAACTACTTTACTGTTTCTGGAGTTACTTGTAATGGCCCTCCACTCTTCCTCAGTAGCATATTGGACACCTTCTGACCTGGGGGTGCTCATCTACCATCATCATATCTTTTAGCCTTTTGTTACTGTCCATGGGGTTTTCTTGACAAAGATATTGGAGTGAGTTGTCATTTCTTTTTCCAGTGAATCAGGTATTGTCAGAAATCTTTGCTATGACCTATCCGTCTTGAGTAGCCCTGCACAGCATAACTCATAGCTTCACTGAGTTATGCAAGCCCATTCTTAATAGTAATTTCTATATTCCTCTTTTGATTTTTTTTTTGCCTTCTGCTCTCTCTTTTGCCTTGTGTCATTTGGCCTAAAAGGCTAAAATCTTTGAGTACTTTCTTCAGAGAGAAGGAAAAAGTTAGAAGGAAGGAAGGAAGGAAGGAAGGAAAGAAGGAAGGAAGGAAGGAAGGAAGGAAGGAAGGAAGGCCTCTCTGATCACCCCTTCCTTTCCTTATGCAAGCAATTCATCTCCCAAACAAAGCCATTGGTACTACTGTCTGGGAAGACACAGCCCAAACCAATTCTGAGTTTCACAGTTTCAGTGGAAAACCAGTCAAGCAGAACTTGTAAGAGTCTTCATTTTCTGGGCTGCATGACTCAGATAATATTGCAAACAAGCTAGTTAACAAGACACTAGTAGTGAGCAAAGAATAATGAGGGTGAGCTTGGCAACCCCACTCCCTTCCATTCCTGTTTTTTGCTCTTTTTTTATCTCTCTCTCTTTGTGTGTATGATGGCAGTGCTGCCAAAGGAGGATTTATGATGTGGTAAAGCACTTAACATGTTTTAGAATGAGCAGAGTATTCTCTCCATCATTACAAGGGCTGTTTGAGTTTTTCAATAAAGATAAGAGGAACAGAACCTTATCTTTTTCTTCACCCTTTAGCTAACCTCCCTTACTTCTTTTTCCAGCCTCTAATAGTTAAAAGCCAGGCAACTAGGAATGAAGATTGAAAATATTTTGACTCTGCACACATACATATGCTCCCTGATATTTGAAGCACTATCACCTGCTAACTCTTCAGTTCTACATAAGGAAAGCAGCAAGGAAAATCAGGATCTCTCTCCTTGGACTGGGCTCAGATTCCATCAAATTTTAAGTTGGATGTATTCCTTAGAGGTATTTTTATTCACTCTTTTCAATTATATTTTCTGGAGAATTTACAACAAATAAATAAATAAATTTAAAAAGCAACTATGAAAATAAACTTTAATGCCCTCACTTCCACCCCTTTGGTTACAAGGTCAACATAGCAGAATTAAAATTATGCCTGTCACCATACTGTTATTAGTGTTGCTATATGAACTGTATCTTGAGTTATGTGTTTGTGTGAAGGTATGAAGGAAGAGGTATAAAAATAAGCATATGTGATCCATTCAAAACAGGCTACATAAGCAAATGGATTTGTTCTGGAAAATTTAGTGAATGCAAAATGTTGAAAAATACCAGAAAAAGACTTCTGAGGATGCAATTCACAAGATGGTTCTCAAATTACAAAGCTATTATTAAAACAAACATGGCCCTTGAGAAGAACACTCAGCTGGGATTGGCCAAGCTTTGTCAATTATAATTCTTCAGAGCCATCACATAGCATAAGGTAGTTCTACAGACGTGAATATAGCCTGCTACATATGTGAATCTCCATACAACCTGGAAAGAATTGTGGTACAAGATTCAGAATATTTTATATCATGAGCATGGACACCGTAGGAAAGAGAGTTTTATATTTCTCTTAGTTTCAACAATACGCAGAGCTGAGTAAAGGAAAGAAAAAGTTAACAAAAAGGACTTGGCATGACTTATCAAGCAGAATGCCAGTTGCAGATAAAATTAAAGCTTTGGGTCTTATCTAATATGAAGGAGTTAGAATAATGAGGGCTAAATTCCCCCTCCCCATTTTATTCTAAAGTCACAAAAAAGAAAAGATTCCTAATTTTGTTCAGGGAGCCAAACAATTATTGAACATTATTGGAAGAAAGAAAGAACATCTTAGGAACAACATTGACTTTCAGAGCACTTCATGGCATGGGACCAGGCTATCTGAGGAACCGTGTCACCCCGATGGGGAGCTCCTGACCCACCAGAAGCAGCAGAGGAGTCCTTCTCTGGTTCCCATCAGTTAAGGAATTTCGGCTGGTGAAGACTAGGAGAAGAGCCTTCTCTGCGGTGGCTCCTGCCCTATGGAACATCTTGCCCCCCCTCAAGCTGAGGGCTGCCCCCTCCCTGATGGCCTTCTGGAAGGGCCTTAAGACCTGGCTCTGCGGGATGGCCCGGGGCTCCAGGGGAGGCTCATTATCATCATGGAGGTGGCTGATGGATTCTTAGCCACCTTCACCCCCCTTTTTATGTATGAAATCTTTTTAAGCTAGTCTGCCGGGTTTTTTGTTTTAATGGTTTTTATTTTATTTTTAACTATTTTTAATTGTTGTTTTAATGTTGTTAGCCGCCGAGAGTCTTCGGATTTCGGCGACATATAAATTAAATCAATAAATAGATAAATAAATAAATACCACCCCCCGAAAGCTCACATATTGGAACAGAACTTCCCATGAAATGCTATGCAGATCAAATTGGAACAAAGAGCTATAGACTCAGATCTTGGGGTGCAGTTCAATATGCATTTATATGTTGGGAATGAAATCCTATTGTGTGGAGCTGATTTTTGAGAAGCCTAAGAGTAACAATTTATAATATAGCTACTATCTAACTATACATTAAAGTTCAGTAGGAATATTTTTCCTCTATGTCTCATGTTGTTTATACTGTGGGCTAAACACAGCTTCGACTAGAGAAAGGAATCAGTCAAGAATTAGTAGTATTTAAACATATTCCCTGCCTTCTCTTGGCATTTGGTGGTCTGGACTTGACTTTCCATTTTGCTTGTGTATTCTTCCTGTTCCTTCCTCTTACAATTATGCTCATACATTCAGCATAATTGCAGTTTGTCAATTATGCATTCTGTCAGGGAGGAACATAGCCTTAACACTGGTAAGGATTTTTGTGAATATTCACCAAATTATAAATATGGTTAATATGGATTCCTTCCTCAATATAGTGAGCCTGGCAACCAACAGCATATAAAAACATACCAAGAATATAACACAAAAGCAAAAATGGCAATTTAAGTATCTATACCCGAGAAAAACAAATATATTAGAAACAATACTTAAACATAGATAAACAATCCAATCCAACTGAGACTCCTACTAACCCATCTGGAAAAAAATCCCTAGCCAAACTAGAAAAAAAACTTCTAGCCAAACACACTAGGTTCAACTAACAACCTGACTCAATGCCTGAGGAAGAAAATAGATCTTCAAGGCCCTAAAGAAAGCTAACAAGGGTGGGGGCTACCTAAATCAAGGAGTGAGGATATTGCTAGTTCATAGGGCAGTGACCTCCCAGAGAAAAGCAGATCTGGGTTCCACTAGATGGCATTGCTTCACAGATTGATTTAAGTGCCAACAAGTACTTAGGGGTCAATTCTTGGGAACTACAGATTTTTCCAGGAGGATTTGTCTTCCAACTTAATCCTTCAGGTCTTCACTGATACACCAATTGCTACTGTAATTTTCATCTTTCTTGTTTCTGCTTGTGCTCTAATTCCCACAGCATAACAGACTTCTCCAGAAGCCTATGTCGTCTTATGTGTCCAAAGTAGAATAAATTGAGCTTGGTCATTTGTGTCTGAGTGAGAACTCTGAGTTGATTTCTTCAGTGATCTGAATGTTTGAATATCCATGCTACTTTCAAGAATCTTCGCCAACATCAAGTTTCAAAAGCATCAGTACTCTTTCTGTTCTTACCCTGTTGAATGGCCCTGGTGAGACAAGCAAAATAGCTGGAAAAAGGCAATTCTGCAAGTAATTTGGCTATATGTCATATAAAATTTTAAAGGTGATAACCAGAATATGAATTGCACCCAGTAGCTTATTGGGAACCACTGTTGCTTTAAAGCGTTGGTGTTACATGCATATCCTGGGGTAATAGCAAATGGGATATTTGAATCTCCTCCCAACCTATTTGTGTTCCGAATTCTTTAGGATGTCTGAGAATGAAGCAACAAAGCAGCAGTAGAAATGGTAGTGCAAGAGAGGTTCTTGCATCATTATTTTCCTGGAGAAAATGTGTTTCATACATCTTCAACACTCTACCATCAATAATCAGTGATCCTGGTCAATATTTGCATTGGGAGCCTCAAAAAGAGGGTTGGAGGCCTCAAGTATTTTCCCCCAGCTTAGCATATCATGTCAGAACTTTGAGGCGACTTTCATACATCACACTTCACTATAGTATGTTTCAGTTTAGATTACTAAATAAACCACCATATTTTATATGGTTTATGTAGCAGGCAAAGCTAAAAATGTGTGAATCTTCTTTATACACATAAACATCTTTTTATCTTCTGGCAAACTATGACTTACCAGTTGACTGGCAAATTTCATCTGTGTATTAATTGGAAGGTTGCTGGATTCTATGATTTCAGAAAGGCAATTTCCACATTAATACTTAAACAAGTTAGACTAATATTTAATAGATGACCATACTTCAGTTACAAGGTCTTTACTTATACATTTCAATGTGTAACATTGAATAGCAAGTCAGCTATTAACTATTCAAAAGATTTTAGGTACATTGAGATTGAGGCACTGAGGCACTGGCTTCAGATTAATGAAGAATAAACCAATCACTTGGTTATTTAAATGCATGATTTTCTTCCTCCTAATAGAAGTTTTTTGAAAAAGGAAGCAGAATTTTTGGTATATTCCACTGACAGATATAATCTTCTCTCCCAGGATGAAGAAATCAAGGATTGATCCAAATTCAATTTATGGTTTTATACAGTTCATTTTCTCTCACTTCTATCAGATATTTTACCCATGTATTATTTTGACTGTAAGAATCTTACAGATGAATTTATAAAAGATGACAGGGAGACTCTTTTTTTGGTAGAGATATAATGTAGATTTATTTTTAAACCCTGATTTATAGAAAAGGCATACAATACTTCAGTCTTATTTGATAAAAGCAATCAATACTTAATATCACAATATTATAAAATAATATTTATGACAGTTTTGGTATTAAAAGGTATTATATTAACATATCCTAAGCAAATCCAAAATCCAGACTGCCTCTACTTTGGGGAAAAACTAAGCATTCTTCAGGAGCAGAAGATATCAGGATAGATCCCATTTCTTTCTTCATAATTCTGTCTTTAGCAAATTCAGAGCTTTCTGCATATTTGAATATACTAGAAATAAATAATTTGAAGTCATTATTTAAAAAAAATAAGTCATTTACTATTAAAAACAATTTTGCATTTCCAGTTTGAATTGTTTAAATTAAACAAGCTACAAATAATACAAATGTCCACTTAAGTTGACTTAAAGAAGTATGAGCAGGGAAAAGTTTTCATAGCATTTTTATTACCAAAAGTCAGATTGGTTAAATTAGATTGTATTGTTTGACAAGATGCTCTTAATTTCTCTCAAATACAAATAATTTATCTATGAATGGTTTGTGACTTGTATAGTGATTTATACATTGCAAGGCAGGGGAATAGAAGGGGTAGCCCAGATATTTCCTGAAATCTACAGCACCATTTATATGGCCCTCTTCTTTATTTATTCTTCAGATTTATATCCCACTTTTATTTTGTATACCTCAAGGCAGTGTATATCATGTTCCCTCTTCCTATAGCAATCCTTTGAGGTGGGTTGGGCTAAAAGAGAGTGACTGGTCAAAAGTTACCCGTCACATTCTGTGACTAATGGAGCAATACTCACTGTCTCTCAGTTTCTAATCCAGCTGCTTAACCACTACACAAAACTGGCTCTTGTTTCTGGACTGGCATGATGGTGGCTTCATGAGTTTATTCAACTTTCTTCCAAAATGGGGCTTAATCATAGTGCAGCCTTCAAGATGCCATACAAGGCCTAATAGAGCCTTGATCCTATAAAATCTGCACATCAATATGTGCTGGCCAACATTCATACAACAATGAGTCATATAAAAATATGCAACATGGCTAAACTTTTGGAATTAGAAATTTAATTGGCTTTTACTTATAGCCATGTCACCCATTTCTATGAACTATAATTTTATTTAATTAGCTGATAATTTTAAGCCACTGAACTTTTAACTTCTGTTTTGGAAGACAGAAGACTTTGGAGAAAACTGACCCTTATTTTTACACTATATATACAGTGTAAATATATATATTTACATGTATATTGACATGATCATCTAATGTGTATGTGTGTGTAGTATATTGACATGATCATGTAACAGTACATTGCCAAAATCTAAAAGTGAACACGTCTACAATACAATGTATGATTGAATCATGTTGATTTATGGATGAACAGTATTGTTAAAAATAAGTTAGCAAATATATATGGTGTCTGTTTGGTATCTAATAAATTTGGTGACAGAATTTTAATGGTATATTAGAATATTTGCTTATAGAATAAGTCAGGTACCTTTTTCTTTGCTAAAACTCTAAAAACTGTGGTATAAGAAATTACTTACACAATGAAGCATCTTGAGGCTCATAAGCATAGAGACGGTTGGAATATCTTCCAGTAATATCTGCTCTAACTGTCAGTGAAGGATCTAGAGACAGGAGAAAGTAAAAAGTCACTTTCTACTAGTAACTATATAGGAGAGTAAAGTAAAAAAAACCTTCATCTGTTCTTGTTGTGTCCAATATTCTTGGACAGAAAAAGTTACATTTAGTCGTTCAATCTTTCCCAGGTCACATACTGAAGCCAAGCAAAGGACTCAAAGTGTATCTCCTACAATAGGTTCCCATGTTTATCCCAATTACACAATTATAGAATGCAGTTTATAAGTGTTAAGAAGAATATAACCCTAAAATTATTTCTTAAAACATAATGTGTTTTAATTTATGTTTAAATGTTATGTTTTATATTAAAACACACATTTAAAATAGTTGAGCTTAGCTTCAAAGTCCAGTTCTTGCTGCTCAGAAATAGCTTATCTGACTCCGTGTGATATATTTAGCCCAGGAAAACTACAGACTAGGTTTAAAGGGCAAAGTAAACTAAAAAAAAGATGGCAGTGCAAACGTTTCAAACATGGGTTTGGACGTCTTTTCAAATAGTCTATAAACGAGCCATTCACATTTCTCTTTATCATCCTCTAATGAAGTACAGATTCTTAGTTAGAGTTATATCATGAATTAATATATACTAAGGAATGTGAAAACTGATGTCAAAAGATTCAAATTATACCAGGCTTGGAAAAGACATTGCAAATGGTACCACCTGTATGTGATTCTTCTTTCTAGTTTTTCCACATTCATACTAAATAGTGAATAAAACTTGTTTGCACAATGAATACTTATTGAGGCTGTTTTTATTAGCTTGATACCAGTTTTTCAAGTAAATATTTTCAAGTTTTAAAGCACTCACCTACAAACAGAATTCTGGGCACATATTGACCATCTGGTGCAAGATGCTTATCTGTGGTTTCATACTAGAATTAGAAAAAGAAGAATATTGATATTCCTATCTACCATTTAAACTGCATTCTCTCTCTTTCTCATGTACTTACAAGAAAGCCAAATCATCTTTATATAGTTAAAGATTTGGTGGAAAAGGACTAGGCTACAACAATTGCAATATCTCACATAATTCACAATTAGAATTAGAATTTCAGTTCAAGTTCAAGACAGAGCAGCTTTGATCAATATATTGCTTTGAACAAATCCCTGTATTCCTCAACCAACTTGGTGACTTCATCTATCATAATCCTCCAACCAATATAATTGACAGCAACAACTGTAGAACACTTTGACTCACACATTACATTAGTTCACAATATTTTCCCTATGTGTATTAATGTAAATAACAATATTTATGAAAATACATATTGTAAATTATTATAAGATTGCTGTTTTTTAATGTGTTATATGAGCTGAATTCTCAGCTCAGAAAATCAAGGCAAATTATGAGCTTGCAAATTTTAATAGCTTCCATCTCCTCCAAATTATTTGCAGATCATTTTCATTTTAGAAAAATGCCTTCTGTGAAATAGATCAACATAGCATTAGATAAATATCAAGATATAATAATTCAAACATCATTTGAAAACTTACAATAAGATTAAGAAGAATAAAACTTCCTGCCAATTTCTGTATATCTTTGTGTTCAGAAAATACTTTCTTCAGGGCTAAAAATGGAATAACAATTAGAAATCCTATTTTTTTAAAAAATAATAGAAACACATGTCATATATCTGTTGATAGTACAAGTCAAGCCAAACTTGTAAACTCTGGTAATGTCTAATATATCTCAATGTGTAATGAAAGAGTAATACTTTAGAAAAGACCCAATTTGATGTAGTCGTTATGGCATCATGCTAAAAATCTAGATTTGCCTTAGGCAGAAAAACAGGATTAATATTGTTCTTTATAAATCATGACACTGTATTTCCAGTTATGATCATGGCTGCTTCAAAAACTTTTATTGAGAAAAGTTCTGAATAAAAAAAACTTTTTATTCAGAAAAAAGATGTTAGATATAACTAAGTCAAAACAGTTTCAGATCATTTTTAAAAACATCAGATGGGAGAAAATAATTAATTTCCTTAGATGGAATGACAACTTCATTTGTTAGAAACAACAGTACCTTGACTATGAGGACAATCTTCTAAGTGGTGGATGATCATTATAGGCTTATTGCTGAAAAAGAAAAAGTAACAGAACATCACAGTTAGCTAATTTCTCCAAACCAAGTTCCTCTGATTGGGTTGGCCTACAAGTTCCATCACTGTAGACAACATAGCCAATAGATTATGTTAGCTGGAGAGATGAGAATTAGAATGTATCTGGAAAGCATCAGGTTGGGAAAGATTTCAGCTGACTATATAAAAGATAAAACTCAGGAGAGGCATCAAATCAGAGCTTAGGCTTTCACAGATACAATCCTGAAATAAATTTCACCTAAATTTCTTTTCCTGCAATCTATCTCATTCCCAGAATGCCTTAGAATTTATTTAGGTTTCTTTTGTAGTTTTCTGAGATAATTTACTATTACGAGAAATAGTGTAAGTTCTACAGTGCTTCTTAATCACTTCTGTCTATTACTCTGGAGCCTGTTTCCTGTTGCTTTTTGATCCAAAGAAGCTTCACAAGAGGAATTTCTCATGATGTAATTGTCTTGGATTTAACTAAAATACAGAAATGCTGTGGCAGCATCCAGGAAACAAGATTTCATGGAAGCAAATAAATCAAAAAGATGTTGGTTTTGATTTCTCCTTTCCTCTCACATTTGCATTCACTACAAATCGTTGGCAGAATGATGAAAGTTTTTGGATAAAAGCTGACTCAAAAGAAAAGTTTGTAGGAGAGTCATCATTATACCTATTGACTTTTATCCTCTCCAAAATAGATTGATAAAGAACTGGGATGGTTTTGAAAGCTTTCTGTCATTGTAACATAAACTGAGTCTAGTTGCCATGATTTATTTGGCTCCATAAAATGCAGAAACTTGGGAAAGCTGAAGGTTGCTGTAATGATAATTGTATTGGGAAGGAAGGAAGGAAGGAAGGAAGGAAGGAAGGAAGGAAGATGAGGCTCATCCATAAGAATTTCTCTAAATTGTTCTTATCTTTCCAGAGGAAAAAATGAAAGCAAGTTTTTCAGTAACCAAGATTAAAAGAGAGTAAGCAGAGGAAGAGAATGTGATGGTAATGCACAATATCATTAGTTGTAATATACTGCAATGAGACTGCAATATTTTCTCAGTGTCTCACATTGGAACTCAAATAATTTTGCATAAGACATCGAAAAGCACTTGCAATGGGACTAATTTACCTTGTCTTGGATTTAAAAAGAGCTTCTTCATAAGTCTGGGTCCAGATTAGTTGATCACCCCAGCCTGAAGGTAAATGACAAATGGAATTTAGTTTCAATATATCATTGTTGAAGAAGTCTTAAATGCATAATTTCACTTAAATCTGAACAAAGACTAAAGAATCCCCCATTAAATCTATCATATTATCACTTCTTAGCCCAAGTGTTTCCATATGTTTTTATCAATTTACAGCAAGCATTTCTTTGAATTAATTCATTAATATGAATTTATTTTATTAATTAAATTTATATGCCGCCAAAATCCGAAGACTCTCGGTGGCTAACAACACTAAAAATAACAATTCAGAGGCTTATAAACATAAAGTGAATTTTGGATAATTAGCTTTTCATAATTACTATCTATTAAGTCCACGAAGACTGATACATGAATTCAGTCATTTTTTTAAAGGCTTCTATTTATGCGATATTTTCTTTTGCATTCCATGGCAAGGGGAATTCTGGGAATTGACATCCACATATCTTAAGGTTGCCAAGATTGGGAAACACCATCCTACGATAATATGCTCCTCTCTCATCAGTTCTAGCTAACATAGCAAATAGCCAATATTAAACTTAATGGAACTTACTTCTAAG